>JAQQRF010000070.1:0-111597 GCA_030523145.1 Trissolcus brochymenae
TTCAATATGAAGACTTATTCTGACTTTTTGGACTTTTCTTTCGCGTTACAGCAAAAAAAAAAATTCCGTTATTTTCCACGTTAGAAACTTCCACTACATAAAAAAATCACATAAACACGTACAAATTAATACTTATGTATTGACATTTTTCAGAAAAATATACAACAATTCATCACGCTCCGCAACTGTTGTTAAGAATCTTCATTATCTTGTAATTTTTATAGTAATTTATTGTTAAATTATAACTTTAGAGATATTTTAGAAAAGTTAAACAATTGTTTTAATGTACTCTATTCCTTGCGGGTAAACTTCTTTCCAACATTCTAACATTATTTCACCTTCGAACCAGTCTCTCCCATACTCAGGTTCTTCTAATAAATAAAAATTATATTAGAATATTTTTCTATGCAGTGAAACGTATAAATATTTAATTAGACATAAGACTCAAAGATTATTTTTCATGACATCTTTGGAAAAATGTAAATATTTAGTAACTTACTATTTTCTTGGCACTCTGTCAACTGTCGAGCTATATAATCTTCTTTGCAATCGTTTTTGAAACGGCATTTCCGAAACATTTCACATCGTAAATCTAATACCCTCACCTCTGCTTTCTTAGTAGCGAGTTTCTTCAATAATAAAAAGAGAATAAATCTTCATAATCAATAATAAATCAAAATAAATAAAAAAAAAATCAAAATAAATCAAAATAAAAAATAAATCAAATCAAAATAAATCAAAATAAAAAATAAATAAAATCAAAATAAATAAAATAAATCAAAATTTTTAGTTTTCGCTATAATGTATTTTTTTAACATTAATTAATAAATAATTACCTGTCTACAAACGTCAATCATGCAAGTTAGCAAGCGAGCTTTTTCTTCAGTAGTACCTCCAGAGAATATGTCCACTAAAATCACGTAGTTTATGAATCTAAATAAATATATTAAATAATGTTTGAACTCGCATTCTTCAGTAAACCTTCAGTTGCTCATTTTTTCAAAAAATTAAAAAAAACATTTCAACTTGAATAATTGAGAATACATACACATTCTTAGGGTGCTATAATTGTACTTCCGACACTTTTTTTCGCATTTTTGCATTGCTTTAACTGTTACTTTTAGCTCCAAGTCTAACAACGATAAAGACTTCTTACAAATTGCCTAAAAAATGATCATTTTGTTGTCGTGTAATGTTAGACAAATAGGTATTTGATAAATACTGTTAAACATTCTTACAACTTGTAAAATTGCAAAGATGAAAATTAATAATAATTTCATGATACATCGATTGTATGAAAATTAAGTTAGTGCAACGTATTAACTGTCTTACTGTTCAATTTTGTTTTCCTCATGCGACTCATGCTTTAATACAACTATCAATTCTGATTATAAATTAATTATTTAATCAACTTCCGACATAAATAGTAAATATATATCATTATGAAAATATCTAATAACAATAGAGACAGTTAATTGCGGAAATCTTGTTCATATATTATCAAAATTGAGTATACAAAGATTATATTTTCAAACTTTGGAAATGAATTTCTTATCAATTTCCATATAAAATCATCAAGAAATGAAAAAATGTAAACCGACCATTCACTGGTGTATTTACTATATTATGGAAATATCAAATAACAAAAGACACAGTTAATTGCAAACATTAAACACTCTGACATGCAAATACATTTACTTTTGTGTGTGCCTTTAGGGCCTTTAGGGCCCACATCTTTAACCCCACTATTTTAGACCCAAACTCACTCACACCACATCTCACACAACTTTCACCGTTTACTCTTTTACATCCCATTTTCGTGCAGTTAACACGCACCACAAATATATCCTTTATTTTAACAAACATCCTTGTTATTATTTATTATTCATCCTGCCTGCTCAACAATATTAATTATATTTTGTTAACAACTTTTCTGAATCAACAAACAAAGAAACAAAATCCAAAATTTTGTATCTAGAAATTTAAATCTACTAGTTTGCGTTGTTCCAATAAAAAAAAATTAAACACCATTGAAAATTTTAAGCATACTAGTCAGGATATAATAGAGGTTAGAGAATGCAGAAGACAGAAATAAGTTTTGAACGAGTATATTATACGTATATATAGCAAAAATAAAAAAGAATTACTTTTATTTTAACGAAATCCTCAAAAATAATAATACTAATTGAAATCCTATCAAAACTAATCAAATTTTCGTGTCACTAAAATATACATGAAGGGATATTTTTTCCAAGCAAACCACGGTCATTTGATCTATTATTTTTATTCAACTTTCTTTTTTGGCGCTATTGCATAAAACCTTCACAATTCTTCTTGCTACTCGTTAGTGTGACACGAACAAAAACAAAAAATAAAGTTATTTCAGTTTTATTCTTATCGCATGTATTCCTTGGGGGTAAAATTCTTTCAGGCATACTAGCAACGTTTCAAGAAATGGACAAGTTTTGAATTGAGATTTATCTGGAAAGCATACGAACTATTTTAGAATATATTTATATACATTAAGACCTAGAAATATTAATTTTCATTTATTCTAAAATGTGTCGAAAAATAAACATTTTGCCACTCACTATCTTGTGTGCATTTTTCCATTTCTTCAAATATTTCTATATATTCGATAATTTTAAAATTATCTAAATATCTTTGACAGGCCCCTTTGTGATTTTCAATGAGTGTTTCCATTTTTTCAGAAGCTGTTTCATCCTAAAATAACAGATCATACATTTTTTTGTAAAAGTGGAAATTATTTACATGAAACTCTCCATATTGCTATTAAATCTTATATATTATATCTTATATCGCGCTAGGATGTATATTTGAATTTGAAAATTAAATAATAGATCATTACCTTCTTCAATGCCGATACAGTACATTCCACAAAACAAGCTTTCTCTTCATTTATATCTCCATTGAATGCGTCACCTAGAATTACATGATTACACAAATTTCTACCTTTTCTACATTTCTACCATTCTACATTTTGAAATACAAATGGCCACATACGCAATTTTAATTTAGTGCCTAATCCCTTTTGACATTGTTTTTCGTATACTTTCAGAAAACCAACTATTGATTTGTAGAAGTCGTTCATTACCGACGCAGACTTACCAGAAATGGTCTAAAATATTAACATTCTGTTGTAGCGTAATTTTAGATTAATAGGTATTTGATGAATATTATTAACAATTCTTACAACTTCTACAATTGCAAGGATGAAAATTAATGTTATTTTCATGATACATTAAATGTATAAAAACTGAGTTACTGCAACGTATGAATTATCCTTCTGTTCAATTCGTTTCCGGAAGGGACTCATGTATTTATATATCTATCACTCGTGATGTAAGTTAATTACCTAATCAACTTCCTACATAAATAGTATGTTTACTATTCAAAGCTGTTCTTGGAACGAAGAAATTTAATAATTTTTTTCAACTAAACTTACATTTTTACTTTTTTAATCGAAATTGATATAGTTCCTTGTTGTAGAGCTCATAGTAGAATGTCCGCCTTTTATTGATTACGTACAATGATATCTGCAGAAGTCTATTTACGAATGAACTTCATCTTCGAAATCCTTTTCCATACAGTTCACATTAAATTAAACAGTAAAAGTTTTTTTTTCTATTATTATGCTTGCGGGCTTTTAATAGTAGAAGTTAATAAGTATACTTTTTTTTTATTTTGTAGAATTATTATGTTATAAACAAAGTAAAAAACTTTTTTGCGTTAGAAATTTTCTAAGGGTAATACCGTATTAAGCGCGTTCGTTAATAATGTATAGCAGTAAAATGAGAGAATATACAAAAAGTGCATTAACATTTTATTCGTACTTAATAATTGATGAAACGAATTGTTCAGTTTAAAATCATCATTTAATATTTTTTTTTTTTTATTTCAATCTCTAGCGAGATGTAACAAATTCAGTGTGTTCTTTGAAGCGCAAAAAGAAATACATAAACATAATGCACTTAGAATTCACTATCTTTGAGCTAGTTGAAAATAATAAAACGCTACTGAGTGCTTAGTATTTTTTTTTATCAGAAAATTAAACGTCAGATTATCCTGCAGATTGTGTGCATGCATTGTACATGCAGGGTTTGTAACGAATGAACAATACCGTTTGTTTTTAAACTGAAAAACAATGTATGTGATGAGATGTATGAGGGAAATGTGACAAAGTTTTCCTCTGACTCGACGGATATTTTTAACAGAAAAAAAAATATTATTAATTCAAAAGTTATCATTATATGAATATTATTCATATAATATAAGTGTGTTAACCATACATTTTTCCTAATTTATTTTGAGACACAATTTATAAATGAGTTTTATATTTGAAATTTTATGAAGTAAATTTTGTCCGTCTTGAGATTCAATCCCTCGTCCTCGTGTGTGTCAGTCAGCATCTTAATTCATTGCTCCTATATACCAGCAATTTTGAATCAATAAAAAATTTCAGATATGTTTTATTAAATCATATTAATAATAGTTTTTTGTATTATTATTTGATTTTTCGGACTGGTTGACGGTCAGACAATGGTCATCCGACGATTGTCCCAATTTTGGGACTCAACACTCTACAACAAAATAAAAACGTGCAACAAATCGCGTTAAATTAAGCTTAATCTTGAATAGTAAATTTGTAATATTTTATCTATTTATCTTCATCTTTATTCTTCTTTTTTTATTCCCATATTCTATTTTCGCGTTTCCTTTTCAAATTTTACATCTGCCCAGGCTTTTTGCCGGTGGTGCCTGTTGCTGCCATGGTAAGATGACTTTGATCTTTCTATGTTGGATGAAATCGTTGAAAAACTTCAACGAATTATAACATTTACTTGATATCAAACAATAATTGTTTTCATAGATATATTTGTCCAGTTTTCTTTTGTTCATAGGAAAATAAATAGTTTCTTTACAGGATTGGCATTGAAAATATTGGATAATTGGATACTTTCAGAAAACGTACGAAATGAAAGATAAAATAAAAAGAGTGCAAAACGATTTGGAACAGAGATTATTAAGAATAATCAAAATAATGCTTGAGATTACTGGAGTATGGCCTGACCAAGCTTCAAGAGTGTTATCCAGATTTGTTACAGTTTTGATCTTTTTCGAACTAGTCATTCAGAGAACTATTCTAGAGGTAAAAGAAGGTTTTCAGAATTTGTTTTCAATTGCTGACTAGTTTATTAATTCAAAAACTAAGCAATCAAGATAACGAACGAAGTTGTGAAATAAATCATTTAACTTGCAATCGCAGTTTGGTGGTAAAATGTTTCTGATGAATTTATTTTTCAATCATATTTATTATGCTTTTTTTACAACATACATGAATTTGTTAAACGCAACTTGCAAATTTTTATTCAACATTTTCTCATTAAACAAGGTAAAAAATTATGATAGTCACGCTTTTATTTTTTTGCACAAAAAATCGTTTCTAACTGTTTTGCATTTTGACATGTTTTGAATTTTTCTGCCAATTTCTCGTCAGGTGATGATATGAGCATAATAGCAACCTAGCGAAAAATTCAAAACTGCGATTTTGCCATACAAAACGGTGTTGCCTATTTAGTCTTTCCGAACACAGTGACGTATGAAAAGACGTCACTAGCTCACAAAAAGCTTCCAGGGCGCGTATTTTATGACAATTTCTACTCATGACTAATTTCGATCTCGTTAATTTTTCCAGCGAAAACAATTAAATGATATGATAAATCAATTTTCGTTAGATTCCTCACACAGTTTCAATTTTAAGTCGCAGAAACAATTTCCTAGATATTATATAAAAATAACGTTATTTTATTTTGGTGTTTTATCATACAATTTTTGTTAATGTGGAAAATAAAATTTTTAATGATGTCTCGAGGTTCTTTTTTCTTTTTACAGTTTTTTATTTATGTGTATCAATATATTCGAGAATTGTGGATATCTATATAGGAATGAACACCATGCATACATATAGAGAGGAAAAGTTGATAGATAACATGATAAGGTATGAACATGTCCATGAGGGTATAACCAAAGCGAGGTTCAATATTAATGTAAAACAAGTAGAATATATAAAAAAACTAGGAGAAGAATGTATAGGAAATACAATTTCGGGCTGGACATTAGATGGACCTTATTTAGCATCTGATACATATTTCGTAACTTATAATATTTCTATTTCTAAAATTTCATTTGAACTTTCAATTTTTCATTTTAATTTTCATTGTTTAGATACTAAATGATGTGGAAAAAGATATAATTGTTTTTATTCTGAATGTATCGAGCGATTTGATGATGTTTACTAGTGTGATGTTTGCAAATATGAAATTTATCGCATTAAGGTTATTTTTTTTAATTCAACAAACGGAACAAAATGAAAATTTCCAAAATTAGTCGAATATCTTATAAAAATAATCTAAAGATACGTTACTTTTAAAATATAACCGAACACTGTGATAGTCTAAGTAAGAACTTTGGAAAATCAAGTTAATCCTTTGAATTCAGCTCAAAAAAATTATCAACTTATTTTCCTTACAAAAATTTGACCACCTCATTTGCTTCAAAGAAACCATTACTAGTTCTTTAAAAGCTTTGTCCCCAAGTTCCCATTCTGTATCATTATTTTTCAACTTAGAAAGGTGATTCATAACTTAACTACATTATCTTTTGATGGGATGTACGACACTGTAAGCCAGTTGTTCTGTTGTTCAGCCTAAGACCAAAATTTTCCTAGCTAATTCATCAAACTTATGCCAACTGAATTCTTAACATGAGAAAATGGTGTCTACTATTTACTAACTACTTTCAAAAAAACATTACATTACACTCGGATGACTTATAAAAGCGCGCAAATCAAATCAAAGGATTTTGATTTGATGTTGTCACAAATTCATGAACTTTTGTCAAAATTGAACTGAAATTTATAATAAATTTACTTAATAGAAAGGATAGATCCGAGCGTTAATTGAATTGTCTTATGTTCTAGAAAGGGAATTCGGAAACTAATGAATGTAAAAAGTTTCATTTCTCAATATGGAGAAAAATCAAAATTATTTCAACAAAAATTGTGCTTGTTTGCAAAAGAATGTCAATGTTTACGAGAGTAGGTACATATATTTTTTGATATTGTCAAGAAACCAAAATTATATCTAGATTTTAAATGGTCCAGATATATGAATATTATTCAAGAAACATATGAGTGGTATATATTTATTTGCATTTTCATACCTTCGTTAACTCGAATAACGTATGGCATTTATTGGGTAAATATAAGAGAAACATATTTTTCATATAATTTTTTTTTCTCAAATGAATACATGATCTTGTTCCCAGTTTACAGTTACATTGTTAGTGGACGATATTAATACGTTTAAAAAAGTTGCACCTCTGAAGTTTCATATAAACCAGTAGGTTCTTAAGATAAAAATACAATTTGCATTTTCATTTGTTATCTTTTTATTTGTGTGTAAAATTTTAGTAACAATGCAAAGATGTTGTTGTTTAATCTACAAGACCTAATTACAATGTTCTTCACTTTTTCTATATACCAATATGTTATCAATGATAGTGAAAGTTTGAGAAAAGAAGTGTAAGTTGTAATAGATAATCTCGTCATCATCGAATCAACTGGAATAATATTATTTAACCGGATCCTAATTTTATTTCTAAGATCAAACTCACAGTGGTGTAACGTTCATGTAAAATTACGAAAGACATTTATCTTATTGTTTACAACAGTTAATTATCCATATAATTTTACCGCTTTAAAAGTATGTCCATTGTCAATAGAAACATTCAAAAAGGCATGAATATATTTGAACGCATATTATCATTATTAATGCACAATTACATTACACATTCTGATCAAGAATTATTTTGTTAATATAATTGTAGGTAATTGAGACTCTATTTTCGTATATTTCCTGCGTTATGTCAATAAGATATCGTCTTGCTATAATTAAAGAAAGGAAGACGTATAATAAATATTCTTTCATATTTATGGTTGCTTAAAAAAGAGTTTTATATCTTGTGTATAAATATGATGGAATTAATAAACAACTTTCGTATAAATTACAAACTAACATTTTCTGCCTTACTCGAAAAATATATAGTTTTATTATTGACAACGTTTGATAAAAATCACAGGTAATATATTTGAATCCTTGAAAATCAACCTTCAATCAATCAACCAATCAATCCTTGATGATCAGACATACAGACGAGTAGGTAGACAGACAAACAGGCACACCTATAAACAGAAAATATATTTTTAAATTTATATTTAATACGACGCAATGACAAAAAAAATGGCTTCGAGCAAAAGTTGTATTTTTATTATTACATTTCGAATTTTAAGACCATCGTCACAATGGTTTTCGTTAAACGAAAATTGCAGTTTTGGATAAGCAAATAGAATATGGTCAATCTATTAATACATTAACAATATATGATTATTATTTAAAAAAATGTTCCATCTTAATTGACTTTGATAATGAGTAAGACTTAAATGTTTAGGAACGGGTTACTTTATAATAATATTTCTTTCAGATCACATTCATTTTACATACTTTTTACAACGCTCAAAATATTTGTTAAATATTTATTCTAAGTTTTAATGTTAAATTGCAATGGATAAAAAGTACCACAAAAAAGATTCTAAGCAAATAACTAATAGTACATAACCAATCTTAACAAATGTCTCACGTACTTATGACGACGTCACGAACGGCAAGTGTTCATGAACATCCTGACACAATAATTGCGACTAAATTTTCGCAACACTTCAAAATGATGTAAAATGTAGATGCCCTGTAATCAAAAATTATGTTTCAATATTTTTCAGATAAATATAGAACAATTTAAGAATCAATTTTTACCTTTGGTTTAATGATCATATAAAAATTAACAGAGGTGGTAACATTCTGCCTGATAAAGTAAAGGAAATTCATTCTCCTCAGCTGTTGTTGTTCGAAATTTTCATTATCTTGTAATTTTCATTATAATTCAGTCTTGTGTGACAATTGTTTCAAATAGTTCCATGTAATTTTTTGAGATGTTTCAGAGAAGTTGCAATTGTTTTTTTTTAATCTTTTCTATTTCTCCAGGGTAAAATTCTTTCATATATACTATCGTCATTTCACCTGAGTAACAATCGAGATTGAACTGTTGCTTTAAGTGCTCCTAAGAAAAATAAAACTTATATTAGAATATATTAGAAACGTATTAATTTTAATTAATATTCAATTAGATATAACACGCAGAGATAAATTTTCATGAAATCTTTGACAAAATGTACAACATTTCGTAACTTACTGCAACGTTGACACTGTTATATTAAAATATATCTCGTATTCCTCGGGATTTCTCTTGTTTTTGCACTTCTCTTTCATTTTTTATATTTCCATAATATTAGGTTTTATTTTGATATTGAACTTTAAATATTTCTCTTTTCTATTTTTTTTTTGTCATCTATTGAGATCACAATCTGTTTTCAACTTAGTTACTTACTCCCGATTTAAATGTAGCATCCGTATTTATAAGAGAAAAACCGATTTTTCAAAAATTTTTTTAGGTAATCAGAAATATTAATCATGCAGGAATGAACGGTTACCCGTAGATGGTAAGATCTTAACAGATAAATCAAAGAACAATTATATATTTCTCAGCTGTTGTTACTAGGAATATTTATTTTTGTTTAAATTGTCTCACACTCTTCAGTCGCTCATTCTACATTTGTCATAATATCAAATTTCTATTCCTTAAGTTTTCTTAGATATATTTCTAATATTTTCTACTGCTTTGGGGAAAAATCTTTTCATACACACTATCGTTAATTCACCGTATCTACAATCCTTCATTTGAGATATCTCTGAAAAAAACAAGAATTATTTTAGTACGTATTTCTATATAATAAAACGTAAGAATTTTTCATTAGCCATTCTAATTATTATAACTTTCTTTAAAACCTATCGAACAATAAATATTTTGCCACTTACCCGTTTCTCCGCAGATACGTATATTTTCATTTATATCGAAATCGTCACAATCATTTCTCACTTCACATTTTTTCTCAATTTTGTCGTTTGATTCTTTTATTTTATCATGTATTTTAAAAAAGACATCTTCATCCTAAAAAACAATAATTTATCCATCATAAATTTGTATAAACAATCAAAATTCGAGCTGAACAGTATATTAATTTGAAAATGAATAAATTACCTCCAGTGTTTTCGATATCATACATTGTACTAAACAAGCTTTGTCCTCATCTACACCTCCAGAGAATGCATCCACTAAAATCAAATAATTGTATAAATCTGATTAATGTTTTAAAAAATATTGCATCTCACATATTCCTTACATTTTTCGGCCAACTTTTCATGACTCATTTGTTCAAAAAATTTGAATATTTTTTCAAATTAAATAATAAATTATACATACACATTGTTATTTTGACATTTAAATCCTTCTGACATGTCTTCTGCTGTTTTATAACATATTTCATAATAAATATGTTCAGCTCGTCTATTATAGATTCAGATGTCTTTTTAGTAGCTTTTCCAGAAATTACCTACAAAATTATTATTATATTAAATATTATATTATCTGTAAATCGTATAGATTTTCCATGAATAATGGAAAAATTCTTACAACTATCAAAATTGCAAAGACCGAAATTGATAAACATCTCATAATAAAATTCATTTTATACAAACTGAGTTAGGACTACGTATGAACTATCCTGTTTCGTTTGTTTCCGAAAGCGATAAATGTTTTTAAGCGTCTATAACTGCTTGTGTAATCAAATTATTTAATGAACTTCCGCCATAAATGTTACATCTATCATTATGAAAATATACAATAACAAAAGAAACAGAATGATTGAAATTAATATTCATGTTATATCAACAAACTTAATCACTCATCTAAATTAAAAGTAATTGAACTCAAACTGACTCACAACTATATAGTTAAAAATTGGCCGTTTAGTTACTAACTTACAATTTTTTATAATATTATAAATTAGAACCACAATAAATTCTTTTATTCTGTTTGTATTGTTTATATTTTGTCATGTTTATTATCTTTGATAATACATAATTACATCTTGGTACATAATTACAGCAGCGGCAACAGGACTGGTTAGTCCTCAAATAAGTAACGTCACCACTATATGGAACCTAATAAGATCGCACAACATCTGAAAAAGATGAAACTTTGGAAAAATATCGCTTTCTTCAATTTACAAGAGGCTCTTTTTCTCAAAGAGAAAGGGAGGGGGTTGACAATTACCGTGCAGTAATCATTTATTGTTCGGACGACTTTTTTTTGACTTCTCCAACCTAAAAAAAAGCCGTCATGTTTTAGTTATTCGTTTATTATTTTGTGCAATTAATATTGAAATTTTAAAATTGAAACTTTGTGAAGAAACTGTTTTGCCAAAAGTTTTGCGATCGAATTGAAAATAAAATCTACAACGTGGAATGATTAAAATAATTATTTTCGATTCTAAAAAATGAACTAAAAACTTATAAAAGGATACAAGAAATAAATATACACAAGTTAAAGAAAATTATTGTAATAACAACATTTGTCTAGTAAATGCTTATCAAATGAATGAATAATTTCATTAAATTAATCTTATTGCAAGTGAAGCAAAAGTTCCAACTGGTGTGTATACATTTCCTACGAATATATATATTTTTGACTTTCTAAAACCGAGGCATCCAAACTCGAATGTCTTACAATTTCCAATTACCATGCTTTTAATTTGTCAAGTTTCAAATTTATAATTGTATGACTTATTAATTGCTTAACGATCAAATTTGGAAACTTGACAGGTCGATTTTGAAGCTCGGATTTTGAAAGTGTATGTTTAAAGATGAACGCCACAACTTGAATGCAACACACATTTACACGTATAAGTTAGTAACGATAAATATATACCGACATATTATATATTCATCCCATTACGATATGCTTTATTTAATTATTTACAATCGTTCGTTGCAATTTGAAAAAACCCGAGTTTTAAAAAACTGTCTAAATTCAACATCACAAAGTTCAAAACGTCATCTCAAGAATTCAGTCTACAAACTGCAACGGACAATGGTTCGTTTGTCTTTTTCGTCTATCTTGTCTAAATTCTATTCTCGATTGACATTATAACCTGAATTATTTACAGATAAAAATCAACGTATTGGAAATCGAACAATTATTTTTGTAAATGCAAACACAGCTAGCGAAATTTTATTCAATTGGCAAAGCTCTAACAATTGCCGAAAAAAGATTTCTAATCAATTCAGAAATCAAAGGAGAGAAAAAAGTTTCAAATTGACAACAATTTTAGAGTGCAAAATTGGAAACATCAATTTGTACTCACTAAAATGTATCAAATACATCAGCAGCTCGTGTCTCAATAATTTTGCAAATTTCATCACAAATGAAAGTCGATTTGAATGTTCAGAGAAAATAACCGCATTTTCTTAATAACAAATGTTATTTCACGAAATTAAAACCCGGATTTGATGCTTGATAACACGGTTGCGATGTTGATCTATGAAGAAATTCGCAAAAGTATGTTTCTTACTCGTTGGGTTTGTTCACTGTACAATTATATATATCTTCGAACGGAGGCGATCACTTGTTGAGCAGCCCTAGCCTACTTGGAGCTTGCTTTATTTATTGATTCATTTTTGTTGCTTCTATCTAGGATATTGACTATTGACTATATGTGTGTATCTTGGCTATTTGGATGTGTTGAAAATAAAAACCTCCGGTGCGGGGCGTTTAATGTTTCTTATCAAATGAACCGTCCTCATCGAGTTTTAAAAGAAATTTTGTCATTCGATACTTTGGTTCAACTTGTCGCACCAAGTCGGTTACAGCCAAGAGATGTTTAATACCTATATGTATGCTGCAACAATGAAACAATCCCATATTAATCACAATCTTTCTTTTATCAGAGATTTTATAATATGTGGGATAAAAAAAAGAAACTTACTGGTGCTTATCTTTCAGCTTTCCATGTAGATACGCGAGTTCGTCCTTTGAAAAGATGTCAACATTTTCGACAACTCTGATCACTTCCTCCGCTTCGGATATATATGGAACATGAAGTATCGTATCAAAGGCAGACAAAAGTTCCATGTCTTCCAAAACTTGCCTAAAAATCAATATTCAATTTGTTAAATTCATTCTCTTTTTTATTTCCGTTTTCATATATTATTTGGTAAGTAATATATATATATATTATTTTTAATATTTTGCAAATTTATAGCAATAAATATATTGATTCTTCTGATTTTATTTCATTTCCTTCCATTTTCATTGTCGTACCTTCTGCTTGAAGTACAGAGAATTAAGAGCTTTCGATTTTTCGGCGGCTGTTTTTTCAACAACACCATAAGAGCCTGTAGGGTAAGATTTGAGTAACGAGGTCCGATCGGACCGTAATCCAAGAGACGTTCAATATTGTCCACCAAGATACAACTGAGTTGCGATCGATAAGCATCATCGAATATCTAAAATTCAAACAAAAGAAAGTTGTCATACGAAAAATATTATAAACATAAAAAAATATCTCAAATAAAACATCTATCAAGTGTTTTGAATAATAGTCTTGTGGTGCTCACTTTTCTGATAGACAAACACTTGGCGTTTTCTGTAAAGCCAACCATATCATCCGGAGTGCAAACTTTAACAAATGGAAAGTCGGAATTTTTTGCGATCTGCGCGGCGAGGGCAGTTTTGCCAGAGTTCGGGGGTCCTGTGACCAGCACTGAAACCAGACCGGAACCTTCGGTCATGCGGGCTTGTTTCGCCAGCAGAGCACCGTCGGCGAGCACTTCCTCCACAGGTTTTCCCCAGACGATGATTCCCCGAAGTAGAAGGTGTTCCAACATCTCTGCACTCGCACCAAAAGCCTAAAATCAACCAAACCAACATTAATTATTTCCTCGGTTATTTTTTCGTTTCTTTCGTATTAGTTTTTTTTTTTTCATTTATTCTTACAGGTTTGATGTCATTTTCCAGGGCATGTAAGAAATCCTCTCTGGACACCATGAGTTTCTCCATAGCAGCCGGATCGACCTCGACTTTGCTCGATGCTTTGATGAGCCTGTTCATCGCAGTGCTCTGAGCCGCACGAACCAAGCCCTCCAGCTCGGCGCCGCTGAAATTTTTCGTTGAAACCGCCAACTCCTTCAGGTCAACGTCGGGTGCTATCTTTTTATAATCCCGCATTCTCGAGGTGTGGATGTTGAGGATCTGATGTCGACCATACTCGTCTGGCAGACTAATCTCCATTTGTACCTAAAATCATCGTCCAGTTAATTCAAAAATGCTTAAAGTTAAATGTTCTGTATAACAATCCCACGTCTGCGTTATTAGAAAAAAAATTAAACAAAAAATACATTCAATAACAATTTAAATTCAATCTCAATAGTCGTGCCTCCAATCGACCGGGTCGCAACAGGGCCTCGTCGATCATGTCTCGCCTGTTGGTCATGCCAATGACGAGGATGTTATTCAGCTGCTCAACGCCGTCGATCTTTGCCAAAAGTTGGTTCACCACCGTGTCATGTACTCCCGTGTTGCCAGCAACGCTCCCTCGGGACTTACAAATCGCGTCGATCTCATCGAAGATGATTATGTGAAGACCGCTGTTCGGCCCCAACTAAAAAAACCAAATTGCATTCGTTCAACAACTTAACATACCAACTAATAAAGCATCTCGTTTCTTTTTTTTTTTTTTTTTTTTTTTTTCATTTTTCTCGCACCCTTTTTTCTTCCTCCTCAGCATCGGCGAACAATCTTCTAATATTAGCCTCGCTCTCTCCGACGTATTTGTCGAGGATCTGTGGCCCGTTGACGATCTTGGGTTCCCTGGCGTTGAGCATGTTTCCAATCTGCCGGGCCATGAGAGTTTTGCCTGTACCGGGTGGGCCGTATAGGAGGATGCCCTTGACGTGTTTGCAGCCAAGCTGTATGATGATCTCCGGCGGGAAAACACGCGACGCGAACGCTCGCCTGAAGATTGCGCTGAACTCCTTGTCGAGGCCGCCGATGCCCATCTTGTTGAAGTCCCAGTCAGGATTGATGATCGACTGACGAACGATCTTGCCTTTGGCATTTCCTGTGAGGTTCAACGCGGAGTTCTCCGCCTTCTCGAACTGAATCACGGTGTCACCCAGGCACCGACCCATCCTCGTCTTTTTTGGCTTGATGTCCTGGCCGGATTTGAGCGCACTGAGATCCGCCGCCTCTAAACTTTTCACAACCAGACCGAGGAGCTTTTTGTCGTAGAACTTGAACGCCAGCTGCTGCCCAACCGTGAAGGCTTGGCCGGAAAACTGGAGAAGGAACTCCTTTGCCATCTGGTCCGTGTCGTATGGCTCTTGGGTGACTCTGAAAAAAATTTGAAATAGTTTTGAAATTCAGAAGAATGTAATTTAGAACAAAAGATGATGGATAAATCTTCATTCACGTTTTCTTCTGTAAGAAATCAGCTTCGACAGTGATAGTGCAGAGACATTCAGAAGTGGAAGAGGGGTCGAAATAGTAGGGTCGAACATCAATGTCCTGGCCTAAGGACAGCATCGCCCATTTCCTCTGCGGCATGCTAAAGCCAACGGCGCCTCTGGGAATATCATGGTGGGATTTTATGGAGAAGATGAAACTCAAGCTCTGACCCCTCGGATCTGTTCCTGTCACCACCTCGATGTGTCTGCGAAAAAAAAGTGTTATTTCCATTTGAAATGTCTTAACTGATGTTATCTTAATTGATCATTGGTTGAGCATACTTTACGTCCTTGGGAAAGTCATCTGGATTGACAACTGCACAATTGGTGTAGCTTAGATCGTCCGTGGGACATTTCGTTGCTTTCATGTACTACAAAAATGAGCAATCGATGAATAAAAACGTAATTACTCAAAATTAATAAAAGTAAATTCAAGATACAACAATAAAAAAAAACAAGTTCCAATTCATTTGGAACTCATCGGCATTTCTCAATATTATTTTAAGTTGAATAAGCACAGAGCTTTTTAAACCAGCTGTGTCATTTTGCATTGATTTTCTATGGAATTTAGTCCAACGTATATTTGTTCCAATTCTCATTCGCGGAATTTAATCAATATATTTTGCCAGCAGAATCAATAAAACGAAAATTATAGTCAAGAAAAAGGGGAAAAAAAAATTAAACAAAAAAAAACAACATTGCCTCTTTGGGAACCACCTTTGGGATAACCTCAAAAGTAACTGTCAAAAAGGGATGTCAACAACAGGTGACCTTGGCACGCAACGACCTTGAACCTAAAGAACAGGTGAGATTCTGCGAGGTTGGATTTAAGAAAGATTTGAGATGATAATTAATCAGAAGCCTGATGATTGAACGGTGCTATCGATTTGCGCGGACTTGTGGGCGCAGCGAAAATGGTGGGGAAAAGTAACGATCCGAAAGGATGTTGCGACGTGACAGCTCGGGTTCACGATTGCGAACATACCCCCATCGTTGCGGCTCGGCTTTTCTCCAACGGGTTGCTCTGGTTACATCGGCTGAACAGGCCAGCAGTGACGTTTCGGTTTGACTCGGAAAAAAATGTCACAAACTTTCGGTCCACTCGTTGCGAACTGCAATGCAGCACTGACTGGTCGAAAACGTCTTCTGCAAGCGCCGATACGGTGCTGCCACCTTGCCTAAGATGTCATCGTTCGAATTTGAAGGTCAAACGTAAATAAAAATTAATGCACTTTGTTTATCAATTTGAATGTCAATTTTGGAAAAGGAAAACAAACAGATGTTTGTTTTTGATTGAAACGTTTAAGATTGAAGGTCAAAACAATAACGTATACATTGGTTTGAAGGTCAAACGTGAATGACAGTGAATAAACTTTGCTTATTAATTGAAATGTCAATGTTGGAAGAGGGAAGGTTGTTTTTGGTTGAGAAGTTTGAATTTGAAGGTCAACAAAATAAACAATACTGAATCGTTTTGTTAGCTAACAAAAAACCAAAAACAAAATAGAATTTCAAATTTGAAAACAAGATTTGTTTGACATTTTTTAGGGAATCGTTTGTTTTGAAATTTGAATTTCCCGCTCAAAGATCTCTAACGTCAAAATGGAGGGGTGTGTCCCTATCGAACCGTAAGCAACTTCAGTTCAGAAGTGAACTTCCCGCGAGACTGGCGGCGTCTGTTTTTACCGGCTGCTAAATGTTTGTTATTTAAATTTATAAGCGTTGCAATTAAAAAAGTTTAACGACAAATTTGTAAGTACCAAAACAATAACCAGCACCTTTCAAAATTGTTATTTCAAATTCGTACATTCTTTTTCCGTTTAAAATTTTCAATTCCAACTTTTGCTTCTCAGTTTGAAAACACGACGGTTATTGACACTGCAACCGTTAAGGACGAGGATCCTTTTCTCATTTTCCAAAATTCCTTTTTTCTGGTTTAAATAATATTCAGAGGTTAAGTCTCGTCCTACTAGTTTTTATTCTAGCCAAGTTAAATATGTTTATAATCATTTAATCATTATTTTTTGTTAAAAAAAATATGACTTTATTTTCAAATGAAAATGTTGATACATTTTTGACTCGATTGTTTACCTTTCAGGTCAACCATCGCCATGCATAAAAACGTGATAGGCAACAAAAATGATAACGGAAAACATTACCCGAACTTGGTTTCTGTGATGCAGGCATGTTTGACGCCTCCTTCAGGGATAACTAAATTCATTGCTCAGAATCCTTTCGAGGCTGATTTAACCAGCAGATTACATCTTTCTGTCATCAGCCCTACTATTTTTAACACAAAAAAGGTAATCAACACTTTTTAACTTACTCAATAAATTTTTACATTTGATTAATATTACATTTGATTTGTTATTCATCGAAATCTTATGTTTTTTATTACTTTCTTTTTTTAGGTAAGTCCAAACGCCCATGAAAGTTCTCCGGAATTTTGTTTAACAGTGGACGAATTGGCGACATGTCAACCTGCAAACATAGACGAGTTGGTAAACCAGCACAATTACATGTCCCCCGAGACAGAAAAAGGGGCCCAAGAAGCCATCAGGAGATTTTTTTCGGAAAATAAAATAGTGCCAAGTCCGTTGGACAGCAAACCTAAAGATATTAGTCGCAAACTGGGCCTCGCAACGCCAACGCGAAACTTTAATTCAAGTTTTGAGATGCCAAAATCTAAAAAAGATGGTAACGAATGAATGAACAAATTATTATCAATAAAAAAATGTTCAATTATACTCAGATAATAAAATTCTTTTTTTTCTCTCTAGCCTGGACGCAGACGGTTATGTCGTTACCTGTGAACTTGCCAGAGGAACTCGAAAAAGCTCTCAAACCGTATTTTACATTCACACAAGTATAGATGAATTTAAATTTTGATTTATAGTTTAATACAATAAAGTTACAAAAGCAAAAAATTTATATTTAAATCCAAACTTGTTTGTTTGATTTGTAATAGTTAATTTGTTTTAGGACCAAAGTGTTCAAAACGAGTCTGAGGATGCGAACAGCACAAATAGTTCCCTGCGAAGAAAGTTGTTCGATTTTCAAAACGAGTCCCAAGATTCAGACGATTCTGACAATCTGAACGAACGCGAGCCGTTCGTTTACTGTGGCAGTCCGCCTCAGAGTGGCAGTTTAGCGGATTGTACCCCGCTGAAGGTGTGGTCTGATTATCCTTTTTCTTATATTAGAAAGTTAAACAAGGTTTTTCCAGCTTTACAAGTTCTTATTTCTTTTGTATTATTTGGATAGGGAATTAACATGATGAGGGACCATGGAACACCAACGAGAAATTTCCGTACCCCAGCTGGTAGTGTCGATGACTTTTCGCCGATCAATATCTCACCGATTCGAAATTTTGAGGGTGACCGGATGTCTTGTCAAAGTATCAGAACTCGATTGGAACGACCAAAGTCTGTTGCAAGACTTGATTTCACCACTGACATGAGCATCGATGATGAAAATAAGGAATTCAGTCCAAGTGGTAACGAAACAGAACTCGAACAAGATATTTGATTATACAATTTTTGTCATTCCTTGTAATTTAAACGTTTGTATTGATTTTGTAGATTTTGTAACTCCGGACAGGAGTAAAAGACAGTTCCGAAAACTTACGATCGAAGAAGTGGAGGACAAGACGGAATTTGCAACGAATAAAATCATTCGTCTGGAGGATGAGTCTACAAAAATATACTCGAGCACTTTTCAGCAGAACAATACGATTTACAATCAGCAAACGACCAGCTCGAGGTTCTCGCAAGATGCTGGATATCAGACTGCCAGCTTGAGCAACATGGAGACAAACGAGGAAATCACTTGGATCGAAGAGACCAATCATATCTTTTGCTCCACGCCTTCGAAGAATCGCCAATTTGCAAACTAAGACATCATTTTTTGTCACATTTTCAGATCCTTGGATGTCCTTTCTTGTCCTACCCCAAGATAAAACTAGATGAATTGTAATTTTTATTCTTCTTATTTTTAATTTAAGCTCTCATGAAATTCTTCGGCGATTGAAAAAATGTGAGCTCGGTATTTTTAATTAATTTTATTATTTTAAATTTTGGTTGTATTTTTTCGATCTATGAGAAATTTTTTCAGTGCCAAACTAATCTTTTGCTTGTGCGAGTGAGATAGTAATTTTGATTATACTATTTTAAGGAAATGCGATGCCATGATTTTAATCTTCTAAGTGAGTATTTTGATTTTTTTTGTATATTCATGGAATAACATTTAAGAGAGATTTTTTTGAATGCGATTTGTGCAATTGCGTTTATGTTTTAAGGAAATTATGAATTAAGGCAGCGTACTGTGAAAGAACCCACCGAATTTCAGAATTTTTATGTAGTGATTGTTATTGATTTTAAAATATTTTTGTATGCTCAATTAAGTAAATAAAATTTTGATTAAAATAACTATTTTAATTTCATTTCGAATTTTAATACAATGTTCAAGTTTTATTTCAATATTGAAATTCGTTTCAAAATTTGAATTTAAATTTTCCGCTCAAATTTGAAAACATTCATGTGCAGCTACATTCAAGTCGGTAGTCGAGAGCAACATAACCTAAAAAAGTTGTTGCCAGTGCTGGTTGCCCTCCGTCGTTGTTTTCTTCAGATCAAAAATTTTTCAAAAAAAAACTTCACACAAAATAAATTTTGAAACAAGTCGATTGAAAAATAAAAATAACAAGGTAAGACAACATCACCTTTTTCACCAGAAAATCAAACAAATTTTCTTGACGGAATTCCCGCTCGTTTTGATGGTGGATGTTTTTAATTGTGCTTGCAAAAATAAATTTCAAACTACTCTTAACAAAAATTTCGTTTAATTCAATTGCACCAAGGTTAGTTTCAGTTGTTTTGAAACTTCCACAATTAAAACAACTAACCATTAAAAATATATAAAAAATTTGCATTAAAAAAACCTATTCGATCCAAAACATCTTACAAAACTCGTTTGTAAATTTTTCCAAAATTCTTCACTCATTATTTATAATTTTTAGATGGAGCCGATGACCTTGGGATCACCAGCAGGAAGTGCAGCACAATCTCCAAGCAGTCCTGCAACCAATTTTTTACCCAACTTTTTATTAGGAGATGCAAACCCGGTAAAAATGAAAAAACAGAAAAACTTGATTTTCTGAATCAACAATTTTCAATTATAAATTTCACATTCTAATGTTTTTTAAACCAAAATTTCAGCATTCAAGATTGGGCATAGGAACGCCAGACTCGGGTCGTTACCACAATACGAGTCTGGGCATGACCTCGCCCGTTTCGAGTTACAACACATCTGAGCTGCGTACCAACCGACAACGAGCGATGTTTGCAAGCAACCACGCAACAGGAAGTCCCCAGATTAGCACGGAGAACCATGTGGGTGGTCCCCCCACGCGGGGGCTCTTCGACATGGCAGAGGGCGCCACCGTTCCGACGTCACCTTGCGCGACGACTGCAGCGCCATCTCCCCTGAGCCACCAGTCTTCGTTTGTAACCGGACACCTGAACCAGGGCCGGCCTGCCAACCGCGCTGTTAACGCCACCTTCATGGACATGCCCTCGAACATGAGTTCCAGCAGCAACAACAACGAATCCCAGGGTCTCCTGCAGTGGGTGACGGTTTTCGGGTTTCCCATGAGCGCTCTTAACTCCGTCATCTCGTACATGTCCTCGAGAGTGCGGATTGTTGACAAACACCCGGCGCCTCATCCACAAAACAATTGGATCCACCTGAAGTGCTCGGTCGAGCAGGAAGCCCAGAGGGCGCTGACGTGCAACGGAGATGTCGTCTCTGGTTCGATCATGATCGGAGTGGTGCCTTGCACCGACGAGGGCGTTATCCTCGGCAACGACAAGGAGAACAGGACGAAACTTAATGGGAGCATGCGCATGTTCTCCACCCCGATCAAAAAGCCCGCCACCCCCAAGACAAGAATCCCGGGCGCAAGACCATTGGTTGCGAATTACCCCCACACTAGCCCCCAGACGGTCAAGTCACCCGAGTGCGTACCTCAAAAGAGCACTGGGATAGTATCCAAGGCGATGGAGTACGTCTTCGGGTGGTGAGCGCCGCCTAGCGACCACTGGCGGAGTTGAAATGTGGCGCCACCTGTTGGCGAAGGGAGGAACCAAGGGGCTTCTATGAAATTAAATCTAAACTGACTCGAAGCTTCTTTACAGCGCCATCTATGAATTGGAAGACACTGTAACTTGACTCCATCTCCTTTTTTTATTTTTACATTTTCTTTTATTTATTTTTTTTTCATTCGTTGGTAGATGGCGCTGGGTAAATCATGTAGATTTCCAAGTAATTTCTGTTTTTGTGATTTTGACGGTTTGCAAAAAAATTTGAAAGTATGTGTTTCTTTTCAGTGTTTTAATTGTTTGTATGATTGTTGCCTTTTAATCAGGTTATTAGAATAAGAAACAATATGTCAGCGTCGACAAAATCTGACACATGTTAAGAACCATGTTTTTTTATTCGCAACGGTTTTGTATGATTCAATCTTTACCTTGTAAATACGCCGGAATGATGTAAAAAATAAAAATCAACATTTTTCATAAAAACGTGTGAAATTATTTTTATATAAACCTGAATTACCCTTATTTATATATATATTTTGACTGTTTTGGTTAGTAAATACACTCTGCCTTTTCTCAGTAACCTTTATTATACCATTCAAAGATCCGCACTTTCACCTACTTTCAAACGTTAATTTACAAAACTTAATTAATAAAGAGAAATCAAATCTTGCCTCGATCACTTAACCCGTGTAATAATAATTGATCTCAAATACGTCTGAACGAACTGTTTCATCTTCTATTTTTCTTTTTAATTACACACCGACTTACTTCATACAAACGCACAGTTTCGTTAATTACATCTAATTATCTAACTACTTGGGGCTCTCGAACGTGCCGCTGCCTAAATTCGTCATCTTCGGGTACTTGACTTTCTTCTTATCCAGCTCGTCTTGAGTCCACAGGATCATCTTCAACAGATTGTTTAGCCTCGGACTCGTCAATTCCTTCTTCTCAGTTTTTAAGATCGCTGCATTCAGTTCGCTTGCGATCTAAAAATCAAAATTTTTGAATGAAATTTCCAAACGTCTCGTTCCTGGAAGTTTAAGAAAATGAATGACTTACTTTTTGTCTATGCGTAGGATGTAATAAATCACTAAAAGGGCTTTTCTGAGGTTCATCGAAGGCCAGGAGGGCGAGTGTTCGTTCAAGTTCTGCAAGGATGTGCTCGTCAGATTCCCCAGCTTCGCTGAGTTTCTCTTGAGCGAATTGCAGAGCCTCCTCGATCCGACCGGCTCGGATCAGCTCGATCAAGTGGAGCTGCTGCAGGTGAAAACAGAGGTACCTGTCATTGTCCAGGAGCTCAGGGTGCAACTGGTTCACTAGCATCGTTGCCTCCTGGATGCGACCGTTTTGAATCGCGTCACGAATCCTTATCCTGTCATCGAGGGAATTTAGCTCCACTGGCGCCCCCACGCCTGACTCTTCTTGGAATTTCTCCGCAGCTTCTTTGAATCCCTCTAAATAAACGTTTTGATTAGATTCAAATTTACAATAAGAACTTGAGCATACAACAGCTGTTGAACATATATATGTTCCCTGATAACAACCCATTATGTAAATGTTTCACATAAAATTTACATAAATGTAACATCTCATTGTGCTGCATTATTAGCATAAATCGTTAAAAAATTAATAAACAAATAAAAGAAAAACAATTTTTGGCTTTTCAAAACTTAGAGAATTCAAATAATTGTATTGTTTATATAAAATTTAAGTAAATGATTTCGGGGACTGTAGAGTTAGATTTCCATTAATATTTTTTTACCAGTGACGAGATAGTTCATGATCAAATTGTTCATTTGAGAACGTTGGATGTAAACGTCTTCCTCTAATTTTGCTGTCCATTTGTCTGTCGTCATGTAATTTTTCATGTTGTCGAAACTCATCTTAGCCTGAAAGAAAGAACAATTGTTATAAACCAAAGAAAAAAGAGAGACAAATAAACAAAAGAAAACAAAGGCGACACTTGTTCAAAACAAACCTTGTTGACACTCAATTACAAGCGAAAACAAAATTTCAGGTCAACAGTTCTCTCAACTTTCGCTGGAGCGATGGAAAATTGGTTGAATGAAAACAACAACAACTTACAGACTGAAATTTCAGTGACGGCAAGGTCGTTCGAGAAAAACTACGAGCTGTCAAATGTTTGGAACGAAGTTTTTCTCAGATCTTCGCCAACGGAGTTTGATTATTCAACTGGACGACTGACCTTTGCGGGTAAATGTTGTAAACAAAACCGAGATAACGGTTCTTATAAGAGTCTCACCTGGTTTGTTATTGTTCGTCGCATACGTCAGCGTATGTGCGTTTTTGGTTCAGGATTGAAAATACTGACAAGTAAATTTTACAACACTATGAAGGTGATTCCAGGTTAAGTCGACTCAGTGTTGCCAAAATTGTATTATCAAAACAACGAACAATTTTGTTTACTACAAAATTGAGAAAGAGATTTGTTTTCATAGAGGTCACACAAGGACGTTGCAATTTCCATAATTTTTTTGTAAAAGAAAACAAAACTGGTCAAAGTTGTATTTTCAACAGAAATGTTTGTTTACAAAAATTTGGGTTATCGACACATCGATAAGGTAGGGATTGCAGTTGCCGCCGGATAATTAGTGCGACATAAACACATGTCTACAGTCTGGATTTTGTAAACAAGTTGATTCTTCGTCGGAAAAATTAAGAGACTTTACCCAGACGTTCGTATTGAAAATTTAAGAATTTGTATTTCTAACATCTTCGTCATAATTATTCATCGCCTGCGAAGTTTGGACAGATTTTTTTACCGGACGAATTCAGTTATTTTTTAGGCAAGTTTTTTAAGGTTAACTACAACAAGAAAATATTTTGTAAACAAACAAAAATCTCAAACAAATACTTGTTTATGTATTTCGAATTCATTATGTTTCTGTTTTTCCGGATTGTTTAGTGAATATTAAAAAACAAATGGGAAGATCAAAGAGGAAACAAGAATTCAAGGAAGAGGTTGTGGAAAATGGAAATGAGGAAATGGAGAGAATAGAAACTGGTGAACCAGAACAAAAAATGATGAAGGAAAATTCGGAATCAAATTCTGAAATAAAGATCCATGGAACAGAAACAAATTCACAGGAAAAAAAGATGAAAAAGAAGAAAGAGAAAAAAAAAGATGAGAATGTTGAAAATGCCGAACAAACCAGGTTGTTATGGTTTCAAAATATTGTAAGGATTTTATCATTATTGTTATGATTATTAATTTTATTATTTTATTATTTTTTTTAAGTGAAAGTAATCAACCAGAATCAACAACTGAAAAAACAGAAACTGGGGAACCTGCAAAGAAAAAAATATCCAAGAGGCAACAGAAAAGGGACAAACAGTTGGCTAGGGAAGAAGCAATTAAAGTTGAAGCACACAAAGTAGCAGTCCAAAAAGCTATGAATTATGTTTCAAGAGTGAGAGAAAACGAACTTCCTTTTTTTTGTCAACAACTTAAATATACATAATTTTTTTCAAATGTGTCTTAATTCTTGAATTTCATTTTAGTGGAAACACGCAAAAAGTGATTGGAAATTTGAAAAAGTGCGTCAAGCTTGGTTGATCAATAATTTGTTCGACGTAAACAGTATTTCAGAGCAGATGTACCCAACAGTTTTGGAGTACTTTGAAGAATGCAAAGGCCTGGCCAGAGAACAGCTCAAGAAAAAAGGACAGGCGGTGATACAAAAAATCGAAGACAACCCCGAAGATGAGGAGGCAGTTGAATCTGACGAATACAAACGTGCCAGACTTCTGCTTCAGAGTTTACCGAATTGAAAAAAATGTTGAATGTACAAAGATTTTTTTAATAATTCTGTAAATAAAACGTTACAAAACATTCTTGAAAAGAAATGAATTAATAAAGGGCATGTTACTCGCTTGAAAACATTTTATTGAAATAGCAAAATGATACAAGGAAATTTTGGACTCTGAGGATCTACTAAAGGATTTTGTATCTTCAACATACGAGGAATCGGGAAAATCAGTACCTTGAAAGAAAAATTCAAACGATTTATTTGTTGAATCCAATTTAAAACTCTTGATCGCTGATCGACTATTTTGTTACTATATTTACAACAAATAAGACACAAAAAAAACTTCAACCAATCACTGCATCGTTAAAGTCGAGTTGTCATTCTTGATCAGCCTGCATTAATTGGTTTTAAAAATTCATCGACTAAAAAAATAATTAAGGGTTTGCATACTTATTAACAAACTGTCGCAATTTATCGATGTCCTGCAAACCCACAATTCTATCTAGAACTTTGCCATCTTTCATCGCAATCAAAACGGGAACAGAGGCGACCTAAAACAAATTGAACACCCTAATCAGTATAAAAGTTCTTTTCAAACAATTTAGAATATTGAAAATAACTTTTCTCAAACCTCGTAATCCAGGGCCAGATCTGTATTTTCGTCAATGTCAACTTTGGCTAATAAAATTTTGCCTTGTTTCTCAGCTATAACAGTCTCCAATCTGGGCGTTAGCATGCGACATGGATTACACCACCTTAAAATTAATCAATTATTAAAAACATCCAAACAAATCAATACCCGAATATTTTTTTATGTTAGATTCATTAAATAAACAATTTTTTTTCAAAGATTGCTTCTAACGCAGATTTTATGTACTTTATCATTTATTTATTATTTATTTATAATTTTGAAAAATTGAGTTGATTAAAATGTCCTGCCAACTGCGCCGTTTTACTGTCAATGGAAAAACCTAACCTAAAAAACCTTGCTTGAAAAGATTGAAGAAAAGCAACGTTTGAAAAGATATAAATAAGAATGTTACGTTGCAAAAAAGTCGATGATGACGGGAACTTTGGAATTTTTTACTCGTTCCTCGAAATCCTTGTTGTCCTGGACTTTGAAAGCGGCGGAAACAGCGGTCGATTCCTGAGCCGAGACCGTGCTGTAACTTGGCACGGCGCTGCGCAAAATCCTGATCCCAGAACGCAACATTTCTTAATCTGTCGAAAAAACAAGTCGTTAAAAAATTAAATAATTATTTTAGTCCCAATTGTCAGTCAAAGTTTGTTACCCCTTCGGCGCAATAAATGTTGGGCGATGATATAAACACGAGATAACTTCGGGCGCATGCGAATGTTTATGAATTTCGAGTCCAGGTTGACAACTGTTTTTAATTCTCACCGACCTTGGTAGTTTATATTTTAATTTTCATCAAAAACTCGACTGTGATTTGTTTGTTATTTTTTTTCGTTGTTTTTTCTTTGGTCGTTTCAGTCTTGTTTATTTTGATTCTTCATTACTTTTGGGACCGAACTTGACCGGACGAGTTTTGGCGGGAAAATTCAAATTCACAAAATTTCAACATCTACTTGACAATGTTTTTGTTTGTTGAGTTAATTTTGTTGACAAGTTTTTTCTAACACACACAATTTTACAATTTGTGTTAGTACAATTTGACGTTTGTTGTTTTTCATTTGTTTACACGATGACAAAAAGAATGTAAACATGAAGTTGACATTTTTGTTTTGAAAATTTTGATTCGTTTTCAGATGTTGGGAACGTTGAAAAGCAACACAGACAAGAAGCCATTACGGGTTAATGAAGTTTCATTTTGATGAGTGTGTCAATAATGCGTTGCACAACATCGCGAGGATCGCCCACGAAGATCGTGCAAACATATGGCACCAGCAATTATTATGATTGTGATTCGTTTTCTGAATCGTCGTATCGCCTTGAAACCAAGGCCTCAATTTCCTCGGGCTTGCTGCAATACTGAATACAGTATACCGAACAAACGGAAGTTCAACAACGCACGTTTCACCATGATTTATAGCCCATTTGGGGTTCAAAAACCAAATTCATAAACCTTCTTGGCGACCGCTGGTCGATGACAGTCTTGTGACGCAAATCCGTCCGAATAGATATTGCTTCATTATCAAATAATCATGAAAAAGGTATTTTGTACACTTTTAACCTCAAAATGTAATTTTTGACAAGTTCCAGTTTTCAACACCAGGTGGCGTTCATTAAAAAATATCTAAATCGTCACTTAGACTTATAAATAATGAAAAAAATAAGTTAAAGATTATTTCGATTTTTTTCGGCATTAAAATTCATCTGAATGGTTTGAATTGCTGTCGTCAGGTGGCGTTCATTAAAAAATGTCCTAAAAGTGATTCCTGGCGGTAATATAGTCATAATAATAATGAAACATTGTTTTAGGAAAATTAACGTTGCTGTTTATAGATTCAATCCAGATGTTGTCTTATCTTTTCTTAGGAGGAAAATTAGTGTCAGACGGTTGGCTGTTTCTTGTAATTTTTCAGCTCGTTATAGAGATCCCTATCAATTAGCTGTCACACCTTTTCATTTATTTTCAAGGTTTTATCCGACATTGGAAATTCATGATTCACTTTCAGTTCTCAATCGATTTTGACTTGTATCAATCGCAACATGTTTTACTCATTTTTAAATAATTTATTTAATCGATTAAAAAGAAATGTCAAGTTTAGAATCGTTGGTTTATAATAAATTATCATATTTGGCATCTTAGTATTAATGACGATTTAGACAAATTTATCTCGTTTTCCTCATACCGAAATAACTTCAAAATTGATAAAAATCCACTATTATCAAATTTGACAAACCTATTTTAGTAATATTTTGGTTAATTTGTTTCCAGATGAAACATCTGAATAACTAAAAAAATCTAAGAAATTTCGAATTTTTGAAAAAGAGTAACCAGATAATCTAGAAAAACAATTCAAAATCGACCATAAAGAAAGCTGGAACTCCTGTTTCAGTGAAATTCTAGTGAATTTTGAATTTTTCAAACGGAATATAAGAATAACCTGAAAAAATAAAATAATAAATAAATAAATCATAACAAAACCAAATAATATTATGAAAATGTAGGATCAAATAAAGGGAATAATTAATTTGAGCAATAAGAATGTGTGGATTTGTAACTGACAATTGCATAATCGACATTGATTTGTCATTCTGAAATAATGATTATTAAAATTAGTATGCTTTACAAGAATGCTTATGAAATTATGTAAAAAGACGTCAAGTGTATATACATAATAATAAAATTTCACCACGGAACGATTTGTCAATGGAAAGTAAGACAATGGCTGCGAGAGTGTGATTGTCAGGCGAAAGCAATTGTTTGCGAAGCTGAGCATTCTTTTCAGAAATTTCTTAATCTTTTTGTTTGATCCCTTTCAATTAATGCAACAAAAACTTTCTTTTTACGACAGTGACCTATGGCCTATTTGAAATAGAAAAATAATTTGTTTTTGTAAACAAACAGAATAACAAATAAATAAGATAAACATTAACACAATTATAGTTAAAATTAATTGAAAAGTAATAGATGAAAACATTTTTTATACCTAACCTATATTTTAGGTTATGTTCAAACGTTCAAAACAAAGATCACCAAGAGATACAGCTTTTGTTTTAAACAAATGAATTTTGTAAGACGAGAAAATCAATAAGAAATGATTAAGGAAAATGGTGTTTTAAATAATTGAAAAAAATAATGAAAAAGTGAAGGTCAGGGTTCGTCTGCGTCGCCTGAGACAAGTTGATTTAATTTATCGACGGACAGTTTCTTCTTGGTTATTTTGTTTACAAGGCTCGCACGCCTATTATTTCCTGTTATAACACACGAACAATGGTAGCGGCCACACATCATCGCGAGATTTATGCACCAATTATATATGTGCTATTTTTAGTTGAATATTCATTACACGGCTCGCGAATTTATGTTATTATACTATTTCGTACACGATTAATATTTATTAATTACTGTTCCCAATTTTTAACGATTCTATTACTTCAATTTTTTACTGATCATTTTTCGTCTAACCCATTTACATGATTGTGTTCTTTTTTATCCAAATTGCATTCAAATCTTCTCTAATTTATTTTTAAAACTTCTAGTCATTTGTTATTTCATTTGTATGCATGCGATAACAAAATTTTATGGCGCACCACCTAGCGACACAATTGTGAACAAACAAACTCGAATATATTTTTAGGTTAAAAAGACATTTGTTATTTGTTTACATTTTCCAAAAAGCTATTTTTGAGATTAAAAACGAATATTAAATGAAAAAAAGGTTATATAATTTTTTTCAGTGTGCACACATCGTTTAGATTCAGTTTGACAGCAGAGAGGCGGAAAATGAAATAAAATGTTTGCTTACAGGGGAAAAAATGACGCTGCTGAACAGTGGCGTTTATTCAAGACATTAGGGCACAAGGCGCGCAAAGTGTCCCAAGGTCGAGTGAAGTTCATTGATTTTATCACCACTCGGATAATCGTCGAAAAGAGGTTGATATTTGAAACACATGTTAACGTAAGTACGACGCGTGTAAGTAGTTTGCATGCTCACTCGTGGTTTGTTAAATCTCTTCAACTATTTTAATCTCACGTGTTGATAAGTTTTTGATTGACACTTTAAGTAAGGCATTGATGTTTTATCATTTCTGTAAAAAAACGAATACAAATTTGAACTGAGACGGAGTTATGAAATTCCAAAGAAAATCACTAGATCAATGTTGCCAACCTGAATGAAATAAACAAAATTTTGGTAATTTGTGAAAAAGATAAAAAAATTCCTAGAAAATAACTAGAACTATGTTACTAACTTTAATGTACGGTTAAGTAATGAATTCGAGTAATTTTCAATTTTAGGTTATGTTTAATAAAACTAAAGCTTTGACATAAAATTTAAAAACAACTTAAATAAACTAGTCTATTAGAAGTTCTGAGATGAAAATTTATTCATACAAGAATGTGATACTCGATCTATATAAGTGATGTAAATTTCATAAAACGCCGGCGTTATATGCGTCATTGCAAAAGCGGAAAATTTTCCTGGAAAGGATATATTGCGATTGCGAGCAATTTTTTGTTTGAGTAATTTTTAATAGGCAGATCGTAAAACCTCATTAGATATTTATGAAGCCTTTTTTTTTTCTCTACGACTTTTTTGATGCAGACGATTTTCTGACTCAAATTACTCTAAAACGTTAATGATGAAGTTCGATTAATCGATAAAAGTGACTACAATATGTTTGAGATAAATCATTGATGAACTGATGAAGCTGATTGATGGACGTACTAAATGCTATTTTTTTATAGAACAAGTTAATTCAAGAGATTCCAAAAAAAATCAAGTATAAAAGTATATAAAAAAATATCTGTTTATTGTTCAAAAATTTTTCAAAAACATCTTAATCCTAAGATTAAACAAATATGTAACTTTCAATTGATACATTTTAATTGTTGTTTTTTTTTCGATTAAACAAAAAAATTATTTTTGGTCGGATAAGAATAAAATGTTGGGACTAATGAATTGTTCGTGAGCTTTCAGGCTAAAATGTAATAAAACCTCGTCGGGCTGTAAATAATAACTCATAAAAGACTTAAGCCGCGTGATAAGTCAGTTGATTCTAACAAGTTGCAGCGAAGGAAAAATAGTACTTAATTTGCATCGTAATAAACCGTCATGCAACAAATTCAGCTCACGATGTGCGATCATGTGTTCACCTTAATGACTAATTAACTATTATACTTTCTTGTCTTTTGCAATTATAACGACATTGTTTAACAAATTTGCTTTTTTTAATTTGCAAAACAGAACCTTATTTATGTCTTAATCAAATCGTTTCCTTAACGATTTCTTTTATTTTTGAAAATTAATTATTTTTTAATTTTTCTTCCATTGAAAATTGCCGACCTTGAGTAAAAATAAACAGAATTTGTTTCGTTTTATTCTAATTAGTTACAATTTTGACCACTAGGTGGCGCTCATTAAAAACTATAAAAGTTAGCTTGGAAACGAAAAGGAAACAGTAAAAACCACTTGGAAATTGCTCCACTGAATTCTAATTCCACAATTTCATTGATCAGACAGTTACAGTTTCGACCACCAGGTGGCGCTCATTAAAAAATTAATGTAAAGTGCTCACGATAAATGATTCAAACGATATTGTTTCAATAATTCCAAAAGAAAAACACTACCAATCCAATTTATCAGATTTTAACAAATTTATAAACAAAAAAAAGGTAGTTTTTTTTTTATATTTTTGAATACACATCAACTGGTTTGCTTTGTTAATTTTCCTTTTCCCGTTGTACGAAATTTTCGTGTACCTCCTTCCCTACGTGTAGAATTACAATGAGCATAATTTCGCAAAGTGAGGAGTTTCTGACGCAACTGTCTGATAAGTTTTGACGCTGCATCCATTTAGTGCCGTTGTTAGCGAATTTAAAATTAAGTTTGTTCCTGGTCTTAACAAGAAGATGCAATAATTGGTATGAAATGTCGCCGAGGATTAGTTTGATTTGCGTCAAAACGAATTGCAAAATGTGCGGATTGAAATTATCGAGTAAAATATCATTAGTTTGGTAAATTCTTTTAATTTGGAAATTCTTTGATGGTGATACACTTTGTTTCTGTTTAAAACATCACATAAAAGCTGAGATAATAACAACCGTGATTAGCCAAGCCACAATTGTATCACGTATGAATAACGGATGATTCGTATAACAGTCATCCGAACGATGTGTTTGTTTTTTCAAATTAAACTTTTGTTTCACATTCAAGATCGTCCATGCCTCGAACATTTCATAATAATAAAACATATTTTTAATAACTTTGAAGGAACGTTTTTAAAACAACATTCGTCTAGTTAAGACATTGGTTTCTTAATGAATAACATAAACAGTTTGTTAACTTTGTCGATGAAAATTTAATTTTTAAGGAACATGATAATTTAAATGATGTTTTTTTTACAATTTCATTTGTTGATTAGGAAACGATTATGCAAACATGATTCTCTGCGATAATGAAAAGTTGTAAATCAGTCACGTCATCTTTCGTGTCTTCGATTTGCTTATGTCGAAGAGAACCAGAAGCCGTTTCATCGGTCATCGGCTTTTGTCCGTGCCAATGAGTTGCCCCGCATCGGAAGGAGCCATCATTAATATTCAATTAATAAATCCAAATACTCTTTCATTTGCATGCATTTGGGTCGATTGTTGGAGCTCGTGTAATAAATTGCTCGCTCGTATTTCAACAGCCCCGCGGGGACATCTCGATTCCACATTTCGTTCAAAGTGGTGCAACGTCACGCAAGGCAAGCCCTCCCGGCCATTCATTTTTCTGCCGATTCACCGCTTTTATTTCTCTCTAATCAGCGTCAAAATTTTTATCTTTCATTTCCGTCCTGATTTCGTAAAAAAAAAAGAGTTCAAATCAGCCACGTATAATCATTTAGTAGTTTTGTAAACTTGAAATTGCATTAGTCAGCCGGTCTTGATTATCACCACCAGGTGGCGTTTATTCAAAAATGACCCAATAGAGTTTAAAGAAATAATAAACCAACTGTAAGAACACGTAACAACTGTTTTATTTCATTGTAATCCCAAAATCGCAATAATTGACTAGTTGAAATTTTGACCACCAGGTGGCGTTCGTTTAAAAGTTCTACAAAGTGCTTCTCAATAAATGGAAATCAGTGTTTGAAGAAAAAATTGATTCAAAAGGTCAATAAAAACTTGTCTATTAATCTAATAATTAAATAATTTTCATTGCTTGAAACATCATATTTCGAATAAAAACATTTTTTACAATTTAAATTCTCACGAGATGTATACGAACATTCAGATCAATTGATTTTACGGTCAATAAATATCTCGCGAGTGGAACTGAATACTAAGCCTATTCTGTTATCAACGTTAAGACGTAGCGTCGCATCGAAATACTGGCATTGCGCTTATCTGTACACATATATTCCGAAATTTAATTTCTATAAGATATTGCTGTCCGCGGAATTAAACCGGTTACGTGCATCATTATATCTGTGCGTCCCTTTGTCAGAAAATGCGATTGAACTTTGCGATAGGCCATCTGGAACAAATTCATTCGGGGATTCCCTCGATTGGTTGTAAATCACGAGATTTGTTCATTTCATCCACTCTTGTTGCTGAGACATTCAAAATTTTAGGTCATAGTTAAAATAAAAGTTGAACATTTTTGTGTGTAATATTTTGCAAATAATTAAGTGTAAATTTTTTTTTTTTTCAAATCAGTTTTCATTTTGAGGTTATCTTGATGTAAAATTACATTTGTGCATAACAATTCGCATTCGATACGTTCGATCATTCGAAAGATCATAAATTGCGTAACACCTGGGCATGAATTGCGTGTGAGAATATGTATCTGAGAAAACAAACGCGCGCGGCTGAAAAACAAAGAGGGTTAATGTGTAATACCGCGTTTGTAACAGGCTCTCTGTAAGCCCCTTCTTTTTCTCGAACCTGCGCGATTCATCGCCTTCGGGCGTCTCGCGCTGTACTTTGACGGTTCTATTTCGAGATTCGATGCGTGCTTAGTAGGGCACTGGGAAAACGGAAGAAGAGGGTGCAGTCTTTATTCGCACATCACTCGCCGCATCTCATGTGCACTTCGTGTACTTTATTTTAAGACCTTAAGCAAAATTTTTTGTTTCGAATTATAATTCATACTCATCAGACATCAAAACAATTTTATTTTTAGATTTTTGATGTCTTTTCTATGGAAATATATATTTTTTTTGCATTTTATTTTCTTCGGAGGAAATTGTATGTATTGAAATGAAAATAAAAGTAGAAATCGTGCCATTGAATTTCAATCTCAAAATTTAAATAATAGAGTAGTTACGATTTCCAGCGCCAGATGACGCTCGATAAAAATTATAATAAAGAGTGTAAAATACGAAAAGGAAACCACAAAAAACACTTGAAACCTCTTTCATTTTGTTCTAATCTTAAAATTATATTATATTTAATCTACTAGTTACGATTTTGACCACCAGGAGACGCTTATTAAAAAAATAATAAAAGAGGGCTTAAGTAATGAAGATGTGAACTATAAAAACAGTTAATAACTGCTTCATTGAATTCCAATCTTACAATTCTATTTACTGGGCAGGCACGTTTTTGACCACCAGGTGGCGTTCAATAAATCACACGCACTGCATTATGTTAATGAACGAAAGTACGAAATTGCATCGTTATCCTTGCATCGAGAGAAAAAAATGACGTAACTACAATTCGCTATAGGTCATGGACTCCTTTAATTTTCATCTGAATTGTGCGCGTGCAACTTGGGGGACAAAACGAAACGATATTTTCCGGAAATACTGAGCTCGTCCTTCGATGGGTCGTAAACGATGCGTAAAAATACATCTCAAACTCAGGGCTAAATCGAAGGGTGGTGCTTCGCATCAGATAAAATTGTTTTTCTCCAGTCAAGAAATCCATCTTCATTTTTCTACTTTGTCATTTAATTTTTTCTTGAAAAAAAAAATCAAACAATTTTAATTAATGCAAATGAAAATTGTTACAATCAAATTCTTGCTTAAATCATTGAACAAGGCACGAAAAAAAAATCCAATAAAATTGATGAACAGAAATGTTGAATTTCGAGAATGTGGATTTTTATCTTATTTTTCATGAAAATAAATTGACGCAAGTGCTGTACCTTGACTCGAATAATTCGTGTTGCTAATAATCGGTGATGTCATTGAGTCTGAAACTAATACTCTTCAGACTCTTCTTAATAAGCAGACGTTAAGTTTTGTTGATGTTCCGAGGATGCAAAGACAAACCCGAGCGCTCTTTACGTAATTTATCGACGTACCTTACGGGACCTTTTGTCGCCACGCATTACAGTTTACGAGTTGACAATTTTGCCTAATGAACCGCGAAAGCCTTTGACGAAGGGTAATTCTTCAAAAATCGAGTAAAAAATTGCATCCCAAGAAGAACGTCCGATTATCATACATATTCTCATTAATAAAGTTCAGTGAAAAATTAAATAATTTATTTTTTAATTCCTGTTCAATTTTTTATTTAAACTTAAAAGTCGAAAAAAAAATTCTATTATCAAAAAAAAAAAAATGAAATAAAAAAAACTTTCTCATTACATTTTACTATTATTTTTTTTAATTTCACTAATCGACTAGTTGCAGTTACCGCCAGGTGGCGCTTACTAAAAAAAGTTATAAAAAAGCTTACAAAACGACAAACAAACTGCAAAAACACTTGGAAATTATTTCAATGAATTAGTTACGATACCGTTTGCTAGATGAGGCTTGTTAATTAGTAAAAAAAGTTAATTATTAACTTTTTGTATGAAAATAAAGTTTGAACTTTCCTCGAAGTGCAACGAAAATTAGTATCTCGTAATTTTCCGTAGGAGTATATATTTCTTTTAAATCAACATGAGACTAATCGATGTGCCGCAGCATTGGAGTTATAATAATTAACCGGACAATTAGTGCCAAATTAAAAGGGAAATTATCATTAGCGTGAAGAAAACAAGCCTGACGATTGTTTGTCTTTCTATATGGTGGCTAGCAATTTCTTCCAAGGACTGTCCTAAAAACGTCGCTTTGTAGGTCAATTTTTCCCACATCATATGACGCGAGCATGATGATCTGATACCTTATAAATCATTGATTTTAATTCAATGAATTAATCAAAACAAAAATCTTGCAATACACTTCTGTGTTCTTTCATTTTTATTACACTTAATAATGACGTTAAACATGCAACGGATCAAACAGTGCATCCAATTTGTTGCACTCGATAAAAATCGTTTCCTTTCAAAAATGCACGACTTACTGCAAAAATAATATGCGAATAATTTATCTCATCATTTTTTTTTTTCCTTTCAACGATTTCTTTCAACGAAAATAAAAAAACTGAAAAAATTGTCAAGAAAAATCGATGACACTTAATCAGGAAATAAGATAATCTCTCGTCTTGGGCGATCTAGAATTTTAATTCTATGTTAATCTCATACTTGATTGATATTGTCGGTGGCGTTAGTATTTACAAGTCGAACCCCCTTTTGCACACTAAATTGCTGGCTGGAAATTGCAGACGTGAAAGAATGTGTCAACCGTGCGCTGATACGTTTTTCATACCTTCGGTCACATTCCCTCGTGCATAAATCAATTTATCATCTTAATTACTCCGCTAACTTTTGACGCTTGCGATGGCGTCACAACGAGCCAAAATTCGGCGAGTGCCAAAGGTTGGCAGGACCCTTTTTCTTATTTCGTTTCATCTCGTTCAAATGTTTCCTCGTTGCAACACTGTGAACGTTCTTCGAAATCAAACACCTGCTCTGTGTCGCGAGCGAGAAACGTCAAAATCAGCATTCTCAGATTACCAGGCGCTTAATAAAGTACGAAAATGATAGTTGCAAGAAACAGATCGCGGTCTTGACTGCGCCTTTTTAGATGCGACCTTGGCGGATTTGCTTCGATGGCTCGACGGGGTTATCTAACAAGATGTTTTCAGACGTTAATATCTAAGTTGCCAAAGTGGCCACACAAGTTGAACTGCTCGTTGACCTCCCAATTTCGTACAGAATGTTATTTGTTCAGTGCCTTCTTTCTACGTGGTTTCAAAAATGTTTCGATCATAAAAGTAAAATTTGTATACAATTATTCCTTGTCTCTCTTTTTTTCTTTCTCTTTTTTTTTTTTATTATAAATAAAACTATATTTCTAAACATAGAGCACGATACTTTTTCAATGAATCATTTGTCTTTTGTTTTCGTGACTTATAATTGTTCGGGACATTTTACAATTTGTAATTCCTTTTTTGTTTCAAGATTCAATGATTTGTAATTAAAAATAAGAAGCGCAATTTACATTCAATTGATGTTTCACATTTTAAAATAATGCATCTGATTCATCTCGGACGCAGTGAATCATACGTGCAATTAGAATTTGTTGAAAAAAGAAAGAAAAAAAAACGACAGGATGCCTTTCATTTTCAGACGTGTTATTTTCACAGTAACAAGTATTTAAGCTCGTCTGCTCGCTGCGAGAAAAAACTTAATGACAGGTATATCAACTTTTTCTTCAGCTTTTGCACTGGGTTAAATTTACGTTCGTTGCGTGAGTCAATGTGTGAAGTTATGTCATTGTATGAAAATACTTCAAAGCAAACCTCCAACCGATCGCAAATCATTCTAAAAGATTCAGCAAATTTAAATAAATCGAAAACTTTAACAATCAATTGTTTTCCGCTTTTGTCAGTTCGAAACAAAATGCAAAACTTGTGATGACATTTTCTTCATTTCGATTGACCTTCAAAGTTGTGCTTTTTAAGCAACTGTTTACAAATAATGAGAAAAACAAAACATCTTGTCTTGTATTGTTTGATTTTCCAAGATGTTCTTTCAGACGGTATTTTGTGTTTGATGCAATGCAAATATTAAAATTTGTAGATCTAAATCTAGACAAATGATGAGAAAAACAAATAAGATCGAAGAAATAACGATGAGAATAGGCGATTCATTATGGGAAGTAATCCTGAAACGAAATAAAATGTCGGCGAGATAAAAGGTATATGCACATTTTCATCGAGAACGAAAGAGTCATCAGTTTTGCGAACTGTTGACACGCGATGACCTATATTTGTTCAACGTAAACCATTTTAATAAACATCACAATCGTCAGACACGTGAACGATAACTGGGAGAAAAAGAAAAATAAAAAGTCGCACACATTCCAACGAATTGTTATACGGCCTTTAGTTTCAATTTCGAACGAAAACATTCTCGTGCGTGGTGACATCAGTTTTTGTTGATTTCTCTGACCTTGACAAAACGCAACTGGGGCAATGCGAAGATCCATAAACGTTTACAATTCTCGGCTAATGGTTTGAACGACGCCCGGTCCTTCGTCAAGGTCACGCAATTGCGCATGTAAACAAACCGAGCCAACAAGTTCCAGTTATGTTTTTGTCGGACGTTTCCGCAGACCAGGGAGTGATACGCAGAAACAACAAAACGAACGCGGGGACATCTATACTGATCTCGTAATGAATATCAAGTTGTGAATCATTCGGCACGCATCTTGTCCACGAGGTGCATTTACATTGAAGAAACCACGCATCGGCTCGCGAACCAACTTGCGCGCCGCCCTAGAGAGGGACAACGGGGGAGGGGGAAGATCGCGCGGGACGACGCCTTTACGGCGAGACGCCGCGAGTCTCGTCAGTTAAAACGCGAGCGTCGCCGAGAACGGAGCGCGATCGCCGTGGGTCATTCGATACCGCACGAGGCTGCTGTTGGCACACGCGAAAATTTGCTACAAATCGTGTTCAAAATATTGGCAGGACGCTCGAACTAATTGGCTAATTGGTTCTGAATGCAAATAACCTTAACGGTCTCACGTGCTCTTGAAAGACACTTTTTCACCGAAAAAGTGACAAAAAAGCCCGCGAACTGCATGTAAACATTACATAACGACTGGAGTGCCGTGGTCGCGCTATAAATAAACCGGTGCCGAATATAAGCTGTTCGGTTGACCGAGCTGGTAATAAGCAAATCAACCACGATGTTCAAGTTGGCTGTGCTCTTGCTGATCGGGTCCTGCGTGGCCCACGACTCGTTCCGGGTGATGTTCCAATGGAACTACATAGACTTCGCCTGGCCGACGACTGAGGCCCGAGACGAGGCTATTCAGCGCGGCCAGTACATCGCTGCCAATAACGCCATCACTGGCATCAAAATCTGGAAGAATAAGATGTACCTGGCTGTGCCCAGGTTGAGAGACGGGGTGCCCGTAACCCTGGCGGTGACCCCGTCGACCCCTGTTAACGGAGTTACAGCCCCTAAGTTGGAGGCCTACCCTAACTGGAATATGCAAAAGGTGGGCGACTGCAGTGCTTTGCAATCGGTTCAGAGCATGGAGATCGATCCCATGGGTCGGATGTGGGTCCTTGATACTGGACGCACTGCGACCCTGACCTTGGAAGCCAAGGACAGATGCCCGCCTAGACTGGTCATCCTGAATTTGGAAAATGGCGAAGTCCTCCGGAGCTACGAATTTCCTCAAGACGTGGCCCGTCGCGAGTCTGCCTATCTCAGCGACATAGTGGTAGACCATGAGGCTGGAGGACTGGCATACATCTCGGATAGCAGTCGGGAAGACCCGGGACTGATTGTCTTCTCGCTGCAGAACACTACATCCTGGAAGGTCCGCCACGAGTCGATGAAGGCTGAGTCAGAAGCTGTAGGCTTCATGGTGGGCAAGACCCATGTGGTTTCTCCTATCCACATCAATGGGATTGCCTTGTCCCCTGCTGGTTCTCACGACAGACAAGTTTACTACTCTCCTCTATCCTCTTTCCATCTTTACTCTCTACCTACGTCGATTCTCAAGAACGGAACCAGAAACATCCGGAGATACGTACGGGAATTGGGCAAGAAGAACTCGCAGACTGCTGGGATGATGATGTCTTCTACCGGGGTCTTGTACTTTGGACTGCTTGCTGACGACGCAGTAGCTACTTGGGATATTAGGTCCATGCCTTCTTTCACCACAGGTCAGAGAGTCATCTCGAGGGACCACCAGCTGATGCAGTGGCCGGACAGTTTTGCCTTTGACGACAACGGGGGACTTTACTGTGTTACCAATGCCATGCAGAATTACCTGAGCAACAGGGTGGATACCACTGTACCAAACTATAGGATCGTCAGATCCAACACGGGTGTAAAGAACTACCAGTACTTCGACAGTGGAAAGGCACCTGAATTACCTGAAATTACGGCAGGTTCTTCGAAGGTAGTCGCACTGACCATCATGTTGTGGACTGCTTTGGCGTTTTTGCTGGTCTAAGACTCTACTTTTCGGATACTTGCTGTCTTTCCGAAAATAAATTTCGTTGGGTTACCACGACTCCAGCCGCTTCCTACCGTCGGCCATTTTGTTCGGGCTTTACCTGCGATTGCGGGCTGCTAAGATGGCGCCCGCCGAACTGAGTGGAATAATAGTCGCGTGTTTCTAGACAAGGGCTCGTTTCTATGAGTCTTGGTGGACACTTGACCAAAAAGTGACAAATATTTATATATATGTACACATATATGGGATCTATGAGTATAAAATTATGTAAATGGAATGATTTATTTATAATTGATTACACTTTTAATATATTGTATTTTACATGAAAAAGAGAATTAAGCTTCTAGTTAACGCTGGTTAAACATTTCTCAAAGACAATCTCGGCGAAGGACGGAATACAGTTTTGAAAATAACATTTTCTGTAAATAATGATTAAGCATCAGAACAGATCATTCGTACTAATTGTGGATAGAAAATTCATGAATTAAAAACAACTTGGTCATTTGTTTATTTTTATTAACATTTACATGAAGGATGAAACCATCATAGTTAACCCTCAACCTGCAAACCCGGTTTTTCAGGCAGAAAAAAAAACCCTATTAATTAGATTATTTCATTGTCCAAAATTAATTATTTGATTATAATATATTTTTATAAATACTACAGAAAATTTTTTGTTCAGTTTTTAAACGACCCAGGTTTACGGGTTGAAAAGTTAAATATGTATCGTGTAAATGTTGATTGTTGAAATATTAAAAAAAAGGTTTTTAACGTCTAGGTGAAGCAGACGAAAAAAATGTCTACAGCAGAACAAACCAAAGTCTAGTCCGTAATTGTAAGTACTTGAAGGTTAGATCTAGGCAGCTTTTTAGTTTGGTTTCCAATTGTTTTTGATTCCGATGACTATTTCCGAGCCCTCTGGTTGTTGCAATTTCAAATCCATTATGCGCGACATCAACGTCAATCGGCCGAATATTATTTTTGGACAGTTTTCAAAACCTTCACCGAGATCTGTTTGACGAAAGAACCTGAGTTGTTCCGTGTCCGAACCACATGTGCAGCTTTTGCTGATGGCCTTAAGTCGAAATGCGACTCCATGAAAGAGTGCGTTAAACGCGCATAGTTAATTCACGCTATCTTATTAAACATGGCAAATTGAAACCGTTCACACTAGTGCCTACGACGACGCGAGAGATTAACAGCTGTAGCACACTCAGAACAAAAGGCGTTTTAGAATTAAAATTTAAGTTTACGCTTACAACCGATCTTCTCACCGCTTCTTTTCGGTTGTATAAAATTGCATAAACTTTAAGGCCCAATGAATTAATTTTAGACTAGACAATTGAATCTGTGATAAAAACAACAAAAAAAAAAAACTAAACAATTGGTGAAAAACGATTCGGCGTGTTTTCAGTATTTGAAACCGAGTGGTGAGAAGATTTGACACTTTTTGTTAAACAACCGTTTAATCTTTGTTTAATTTAATTTTATTTTGAATGAATTGCAAATTAATTGTAAGAAAATTGTCCCTCGTGGTATATTTCATGTCGAATTTGCTATTAGACGCATCGATAACTCCCGTAGTTGTATCGGAGCTTCGTTATGTAATATTCCGAATTGTCAAATAATAACTTTGTTTTCTTTCTCTCCCTCATCGTGTATATGTTGCAACCAATGTAAAAATGATTTCGCGTACCTGGAATAAATAGAATCTCAGATTATTGTTAACAGCATTTGAATAAAACTTTGTGCCCGTGATTGTGGAAAAATTTGATCTGTTCTCATTTCTCAAGACCTTTACCAAATTTTGATTTTAAGTGTCAAAATTGGACCGTTGAGCTTTAAACAATCGTTGACAGTCGTAAAAACGGCGGATGTGTCCGAGCTCTAAATTTGAATCCGAACGATCGGCCGAGACTGCGGAAATGCAAGGAAGTCCATAGTTAGGACACGCCGAGTTTCCGTCAGACCTCGTCATCTTTGCTGACGATCTCCAAGAGTGTTTGCGGCGGTGCTTGGATCAGCCAATTAACACTGAACTCGATTCACCCCTCACGACGAGAACCTCACGTCGCGTACGATGTACCAAGTTTTATTAACAAAAAAAAAAAAAGTAGACAAAAAAAATGTTTTTCACCATGATCCAATTGCGAGCCGAGTGGAATTGTGCTCTAATTTTAGAGACGTACCAAATTAAAGTCGTAAATTCTAAAATTACTGTGACATTGATAATGGAGTTTGTTTCCTGTTTAATTTTAATTTTCGCTTGTGATTTTGGTTGTTTCAGAGTTTTGCATCTCAGTCTGATTTCAAAAAAAAAAAAAAAAAAAAAAAAAAAAAACTACAGATTTCTTTGACAGATTTCTTGCAAAACATTTACATAACATTGACATGAATCAACTCGCCTTGTAAGCCTGCGCAATTTACATCAAAGTATTTCAACTATTTATGGATGCATGATAAGAAGTGAACAATCCTAACGACAATTGAGAAAACGACTGAAAGTTTGGAAATGTTGGCTTCTCATGTTTCGGTTTGTACCCTGCATAACCAGCTGGGATGTCGCAAATGTTAATTACAAATGCGGTGTGCTCGCCGATGTCCAAGATATTCATTCAGTTTCGACCGGGAATTTCTCACAATTGTTTGGGTTCTCGGACGTGGAAGCATTATACAGTCGCATAATGTCGCGTCCCAGTTTTAGCCGTCGCGTTACGCACATGATGACTGTGACAGTATTCAACTCGCACAAACCTAGCCGTGAACCATAAGTCAACGAACGCCGAGAGAGCCGTGCTTACAAAACCGAGAAGATTCTATATCCGTGCGCAAAATTAGAGGATCCCAAACACTGCCCGGCGTTTATTTCGCCAACGACTCCAAATACAACGCCATACAAAATAATTCATACAAATTGAACAAAGAAATATATTTATAAAATCATTCTTCAATGACACGTTTTCTTTTTTTTTTTTTGTCCATGAAGGATACCAGAGATGTAGGTACTGGTTGAACGTTTGAATAATTCTGTAAAATGAGATAAAACAAAAATGAAAAAGTTACCACAAAAAAAAAGAAAGACAGAAAGAAAAACAAATGGGTCATGATGTACATTAATAAGGAAGATCTTTGGTTGAAAACCGAGCCCGCAGCACGAATACCATGTGGTGAGATATGCATCATCGGTGTGCGAGTTGATGATGATCGATCTACGTGATTATGGAGAAGAGTTGCTTGCCTTTAATGGAACTAGTGGAATTAGATTAAACGCAAGCAGATGAACTGGGAAAGATCGCGTTTCTTCATTGGCGGAGTTTTGTTTGGTAAGATTTAGCGGCGGGTTGGTTTGTTTGATGATGAATAATTGATAGAAACAAAAACGACCGAAGAAATCAAATCAGATGAAGAACGCCGGAGAGCTCAAACTTCGAAATACAATATCCAGAAACGTCCCTGATAACCATCGTTTATGTAAATGGTTTACATCAAATTTGCATCAATGTAACTGCATCAATTGTGTTGCACCCAAAATAAAAAAATAATATTTTTTGGGTTTTTAAAAGTTAGAAAATTGTCTAAAGTTTACACAAAATTTACATCAATCTGGCTGTCAGGGCTACCCAAAATGATGATAATCACGGAACAGGTCAAACGAGAAGAGAGGAAGGAAAAAGGAAGCAGAAGTGAACGTGATACTCAAAGTGCGCGAAGAATAAACACATCAAGTATTATAAAAGCATCTTGGCGCATCGCAGCGTGTAGAGCACGTTTTAATTACACAATAGCGCCAGGATTAGGAGTCAATTTTGCCTAGTCACTCTCAGCTTCGAGACTTTTATCAGTTGGACGAGTTTAAGAATGATGCACTCGCTTTGAGATTGCTCTTGATGATCAATATCAAGTTAAAGAACAAAAAAGAGTAGTCGAATCAAAAATTCTGATATAAAATAATCGATCAATGAATAAAAGATATACGAATTTCATGAAGTTTTTTAAACGAGTAGAAAATTGAAAACAATGTTATTAGAATTGTGTCTGCACTGCAAATCCGACAGCTGCTTCGGCATTCTTACCACTTGATATTATACATTGACATCTTTCAATACCGCAAGCAGATTGAACTTGTACATTCCTTGAACAACAACCGAAAGTATTAATCAAAAAAAAACTCATAACGCAAAATAGAAATGTTAAATTGAATCGGAAAAAGATCTTTCATTCAACCTTGGACTTAATAGATCAAATGAAATTCGAGCGTCGGGATGAAAGGGGTCACATAAAAAAGTAGAAAAATGCATCAGCACAGTCTTCAAGGTGATTTTAAGGTCACGGACAATTGACAATTGAAAACAAAATAACTCGATGGAACTGAAAGTAAACATTTGATTGTCTCTTAATTCGAGCTTGTTGTTTACAAACAAAAAGACGAACCAAAGGCAAACAATGAAATGACCTTGAAGGGTACGAAATTGTTTTGGCGGCAAAAGTGATGCGATTTGAAAAGAATTTTCGTGCGAACAATGTAGAAAGTAATTCAAGATGCAAATAAATGTGGAAGCGAGATCATTTCCTTCGATTCCGTTCGAGATATCTCTTACTTCGAAACTCGATCGGCCCTTGACTCGCAGAGGCATGATAACGATTTCGTAAGAACGCAACGCTTCATGAGAACGAAGCGGCCCAACCCAGAGCTCTCGTGTGACTCATTTCCCCGTGTTGCGTTCTAAAAAAAACGTGTTGCATTCGCGCGGTGCTCGGATCGCCCGCCGGCGATTGGACATCAGGTGCATTTTTCTCCTCCGCAACGCGATCCGTTTCCTCCCCCGTTGGAAACATTCTAATTATCACTTTTCTCGCAACAGTTTTACCATTGTGTCATAACAATTTGTATCGGCAAAAAAAAAAAAAATAAATAAATAACAAATCAAAGTACCTCCCCTTCCACTTGTTTTGTTTACTTGCAACTGCATTCTCTTATATAAATATTGTTCTGTTTATTTTAAAAATGAAACATTCCAGATTGAAGTATGTTAACTTTTGATGAATTGCGAAAATTTGCAAAATTGAACAGTCTTTTTTTTTTTTTTTTTTTTTCTAATCCGTTCTTTTTATTGATTGTTCACTTTATGAACTATTGTCGTCGGCACAATTGACTAACCACAAATGAATAGACGGAAGAACAACACTCTTTCTCACTTGCATTTTGCACGCTGGTTGACTTGAACGATGGTAATCGTGTAATTGAAACTGATTTGCATCACGGAATGCTAATGAGACTGGTTATTGCATTTTACGGTTTTTCCATTTCTAATTGATTTTCCATGATCAGAGTCGATTGACTGTTAACCTCGCAGCTGTCATTAAAAATTAATTTCAATTTTGTTTGTTCACATCTGAAGCTAACATTTCTGTCGAACAGTTTGTTCCTAAAGAAGTGATTCTGTTGGTTCTTTTGAATATGATAAAACAAACGTTATAAATAAAATCACCGAAAACGATATACCACCCTTGCCATAACATCTCAGAATAAAACTTAAGAAGAAGAGTGAAATGTTTGACGTGAAATTTGTTACATCGTAACATGTCAAATAGCATTCGCTGATCCATCTCAAAATAATATACTCGCGGCCTTTTTGGCTTCCACGTGATTAAACGAGATTTACAATCTCGGCCGAAATATGAGTAAAATTGCATCGCACCTAACTGTCAAGAGCAGCCGCAGATGTGCACGCCGTCCGAGATGCGGGCCTTCCGTTTCTAATCACGCTAACATTGTGAACTAAATTTAGCGGCCTTGGTACACCCAAATTTTCTCAGCGCTTGACCAACAATTTCAAATTCAATCTACATCCCGTTCAACAGTTATTTAAACACATTTCAAACAACAACAACAACTTAAAACACATTTTTATCCCGGAAATTATAACAACAAAAAAATTACTTTCTGTTTTGTTATAATTTTTTAGTAAAAAAAAAAAATGTTCATTTTCATCAAAAAACAATAAAACAAAAATAAAAATGAACAAATTTCAAAAAATCAGATAATTATGGTAAAACCGCTCGTTTTTGTCAACAGTCGGTAACAGCGGTCTCCGTCTTACCATCAGTCGGTAAATCAGTCCTAACCTATTCCACGTTGGTTGGGGAAAAAATTATAATAATAAAAGAAAAACGAGACAAGATTTTATATCGGAAATCGTTTCTGCTTGAGGTAGAATAGAATTATTTACAGATATGATCTCAGCTATTGTCATATAGCGAACGGAGTGCGCGAGATGGTTGACGTGTAAACGTCAGAGCGGGTTCTTCGTGTTTTGATGCGCAGTTTCTTGTGAAAAGTCCTCGCGTCAGGGATTCGCTTGGTCGGATCCGGGACGGTTCCTGGTCTGAGCAATGTCGTTGCGAAGATTCAGCCGACTGGTCGTACAACATGGTCGCAGTTTTCTGCTCTTCAGAGGCAACGGCCGCTACTACATTCACACCCAGACTAGGAATCATTTGGGCAACATTCATCTTGCGAGATTAGGAGGTTTGTAAACGACAAAACAAAAGGATCAAAAATAATAAAAAAATTACAATTGAATTTAAAAACAAACAAAAATTAGTTTTCAAAGTTGTTGATGAATTTTTAATTTTGAATTAAATTTGTGTTATTGTGTAAAATGTCATCGGTTACATCAGCATCGATGCTCTATTAATATTTATCTCTGGCCATTACATTTAATTTATAATTAACTTAATGATTGACATCAAATTCAAACTCTGAATTCAAAAGTTAAATTTTCGTTCCAATTTTAATCTTTCTTTGTTTACTTCCCGGAATGATAAATTAGTGTAAATAAAAGTGTGGGAAGTAAACAACAATACAAACTTAAAATTGAAATGTTGAAAAGTGAACATCTTTAAGGTTTGAACAATATATATGAGATAAAAATTAGTATAGGAAGAGATGGGTGGGTTGAATTAATGAATGAAACTGATTGATTTTGTTTGCAGGAAAATCCCAAGGCCAGGAGCCGAACAGTCACCTGTTGAATTATTCCGTGAACGGAGGTCGATTGAGTTACCTCGCTCAGGCACGCCGACTCTTTGTTGATAACATTTTGAAACGTGTGACCAACACTTTGGCTGCTGATCTGCGACGACGTGCGGCAAAACGTCTCTCCTACGGCGATTCCGCGCCATTCTTTGCGCTCGTCGGAGTTTCTTTGGCTTCGGGTACTGGGATTTTGACAAAAGATGACGAACGGGAGGGAGTTTGCTTCGAGATTCGAGTAACTCATTTGTTCCATCTCAAACAATTGAGACTTTTGATTATGATGTGTTGATGTTGTGTATTGAAACTGTTGTTATTTTGCAGGACGCGGTTTCAAAAGTACAGTGGAACCGTCCCCAAAACGACAAAAACTACGAGACATTCAACGACCAAGAATCAGTGTCCTTGAAGGATTTCGAGGTGGGTCAGCTGGTGGCGAAAGGATGCAACGGAGCAGTGTACGAGGCGAGGATGAAAAAGAGCGAGGATGAGAGGAGCGAGTTTTCGAAGGACAACACGTTTCCCCTGGTGGTAAAGATGATGTTTAACTACGACGCGGAGTCGAACGCGTTTTCGATCCTGCGGGCCATGCACCGGGAAACGGTGCCCGCCAGGAAGCGCTTCCACAACGAGGAGGTCGCCGACCTCGAGGACGACATGGCGAAGAACATGCTCTCGCTGCCACCGCATCCGAATATCGTTGCCATGTACTACGTTTTTGCTGATAGGATCCCCGCTCTTCCAGGAAGTTTTACCTTTTATCCTGATGCTTTACCTGCAAGGATCAATCCTACTGGATCTGGGAGGAACATGAGCCTCTTTTTAGTCATGAAGAGGTTCAAAAATTGTTGAATAATTGTTTTACTATTGAGTTTCAGAACAGGATTATGAATTGTATATTTTTTTGATTTAGGTACGATACGACTTTGAAGGAATATTTGAAAACGAAAAAGATCAACATGAAGGAGTCAGTGTTGCTTCTAGCTCAGCTACTGGAAGGAGTAGCTCATATGAATTTACACCAGATTGCCCACAGGTGTGGATTATTAAAACAAAAAAGAACCGAACAAATTATTGATTCATAACTGTAATTAATTACCAAGTACTAATTACTCATTAGAATGAGGAAATTATTCAAAATTAGCTTCAAAATGATTTGAAACAGTTGGTTATAAATGATGTTAATTTTTGCAGGGACCTCAAGAGTGATAACATCTTGTTAGATTTGTCAGAAGAAGACGATAATTGTGCCTCGTTGGTCATCACTGACTTTGGTTGCTGCTTAGCAGACAAATCGACGGGGTTGTATCTGCCTTACAATTCATATCATGTGGAAAAGTTGGGCAACGCAGCGCTGATGCCTCCGGAAGTCGTGAACACAGAACCCGGACCTTTCACTAGCATTAACTATACCAAGGCTGACCTCTGGACCGTCGGCACCATCGCTTATGAAATTTTTGGCTTACCCAATCCGTTCTATTCCAACTCCCGTGAGATTGCCGGTCTCAGCAACAAAATTTATCAGGACAAGGACCTTCCCCCTTTACCCGAAGATGTTCCTGCAATTGTGGCTGCGCTTGTTAAAAATATCTTGAGCAGGAATATGCAAAAGGTGCAGTATTAAATTTAGAAATTTCGAAAATCGAGATTGAAATTGATTTTCAATTAAATTCAATTTTTTTTAATTACAGCGATTGAATCCCCAAACTGCAGCTACTGTGATGCAACTCAACTTGTGGGCTCCGAACTCCTGGCTACAGAGAAACATGAAACTTCCTTCCAGCAACGAGGTAGATTTTGAAGACTTGAAACAATTTAAAAAATTTGATCTTTCAAAAATGAAACTAATATTTTTCTTATTTTTTTACAGATCATGGAATGGCTTTTGTGTCTGACGACAAAAGTTCTTTATGGAGGTCGAGTTGAAAACGAAGAGATCCGAACCATAAATCGATCTTGTGGACGTCGAACTATGCCTGAATATCAACTGATAGCGAGTTTTCTCAGTAGGGTTAGCTTGAAAAATGTGAAAGATAGTTTGAAGTGGATACAAAACAATGTCACTGAGTTGGAATTGAATTGAACAAACCAAACATAGTAAATATAATGAATAACAAATTGTAAAAAGAATTTAAAAAAAACTATTCAAGAAAGTAAATTATAAAATGAAATTTTTATAAAAGTCGTTTAGTCCTCGGACTGAATTCGTGTATAAAGTATGTAGGATAAGTGTAAACAAAAAAACAGAGTTTTTTAAAACATCGAAACTTTATCCATTCAATTTACTCGGATAAATTGAAACGATTAAAGTTGAAGGGCAAAGATTTAAAATTCAGTTTGAATTCAATGTGATTTTTCATACAGAAATGTTTAAAATTAATTTATTTATTAAATAAGTTCAACCAAGAAGAAAGAAATGTAAATTAAAATTCTATGTAATTTTACGTACGTTGAATAATTGGTGTCATCTAGTGAAAAGACATTGTACTTATTTTTTGCTAAAATAAATATTCAAATTTGAGATACATTCTGAGTTTTTACATTCCTAACAGGGAAAATTCAAGCAAGGACTTTTTTTATAACAAAATTAATTTAATCTTACATTCAATAATATTTACATTTTGTTCATCAATTTTTCCAGCTGACTTTTCTCCGCGTTCAATTTTTTCAAATCAGCTTCGAATTTCGAGTTCTCATTCTTATTCAGTTCTGACATGAAACTATCCAGCTCGTCATCGTCATCTGCACCATCGTTTTTGCAATTTTTCTTCTTACTCCTTGCCATCATTTTTTCCAGCTGTTTTATCTGTCCCACAACTGTCGAATACTTTTCTGCCTGCGAACACAAAGATTTTGCATCACATTTACTTATTCGTCAAATGTACATTTATATTCAATTTCTTAAATATGTTTTTGTCTATAATTTTTACCAGTGAAAGAGAATCAGCATCCTTGGCCAATTTTTTGTTCCGTTTTTTTTCCACGCTGCCAGTTCTGTCAAGAAAATCATCATCATCTGAGTTGTAATAATCATCCTCAGCATTTGTTCTCTTTTTTTTCCTGCTTTCTGAAATTCAATTTTGAAAAAGATAAATAAATAATAAATTATCCAACAGAAATTTTAGTTTTGAAAAAAAGTGAACAAAGTTACCATGGTGAGATTGTCTCAAGTATCCATGCATGTCCAAAATTTTACAAGCTTCCATCGCACACTGAACGACACTTTCTTTTTTCTTTCCCTTGACCAGAGCTTCTGCTCTCACATCCCTTCCTTTAGAATCCGTTATAGGCAAACTGGAAAGAATCAAACAATCAATTGAATAATAATTAATCAATAAATAACTATTTTACGGCAAGATTTTTAATTTAAACTTTGAATCTTACTCAACATAGCACAAAAACTGTCCAGGTCCTCTCTCCTCAACTTCATAATGCAAATTGTATCCCTCTCTTTCAAACCACCCTCTGAGAGTTTTTTTCGGGTCGCTGAGGTACAACTCGTGGTTTTCAGTCTGAGCAAAAGGATTGTCTTCCGGCTCGGGCTCGTCCTCTGCGTCTTCGCCCATGCCCCAATCTATACCCTCCGCTTCTCGAGCTCTTTCTTCTTCCTCTTTTCTCAACTTGTCCAGTTTTTCTTGTTTTTCTCTCTCTGCCAATTCTTGTCTTCTCATCTCCTAAAAAAGTTTACCAAAACATCAAATTACGATTTTTAATTCAAGTTCTTTGCGACAGAAAAGATTTTGTTGTCTTCAAAGACCAAAAATATGTTTTTTTGTCTACTATGAACCTTCAATTCAGTAACGGTAAATTCTGATTCAGGTTCCTCGTCCTCTGGAGGTGTGACAATGATAAATTTCCTTTTGCTACCACCAAAAGTGATGATGTGACCTCCATGTAGTTTGATATACATCTTGCTCTTGACCTTGCAGCCGTTCCAAAAAGTGCCATGAGTGCTGCCCAAATCGTAAAGGTACAAGCCTTCCTCCTCGTTTTTTCCATCCAAGCAACCGTACTGTAGGACAGCGTGAAACCTGGAAATACTTGGATGGGCCAGAGAGATATCACAGGAAGGTAAACGACCAATCACAAAACAACTTTTTTTCGTCAGATCGTAAGTTTCCAGGATCACCCCGGATTTTAACACCTCGGCCTTGTACTCCTTCTGGGAGGCACAACCCCAGGAAGGTTCTCTGTAGGGACAAGGCGAGGAATCGGATTTTTCCTCCGGCTCAGATTTTGGTTCTGGTTCTGTCTTGTCTACATTCAAATCTGGTTGGGAATCTATTATTTCAACCTTCTCGGAAAGTTCTACGAGTGGTTTGAGTTTTTTTACTTTTCCCTTGATCGGGCCAATTATCAGGGCGGGTTTTTTGAAGAAGTTTTGTGGTTTCTCTGTTTCATGATTTGATTCTTCTTCAATGGTTTCAGGTGCTGGAGCTTCCTCTGAAGAATCCATTTTCTAATCAAAAAATGTCACTTTTCCAACCTAAAATGTAAAACAGTTTTTAAATTTTTAATTATGATTGTATATTTTTTACTACATTTTTTTAGTTCAACAATTGTAATGTCAATTCAAAATAAAAATAAAAATAACGAACTATTTATTTTCACAAACAACAAAGTTAGGTTAGGATAATGTTTTGAATTAAATTCAACATACTTGCTCGAGATCCAGTTAGGTTTATAATAATATCACCGTGGTTTTGGTTGTTTCTTTTTATGAGTTGCAGTTCTACGGTCAAGATTCTACTTTTTATTCAAGTTGTTTTGATTCTTTTGCAGGAAAACCTTATTTGACACAACACAATACATCGAGTTGATAATACAAGTTAACGATCGTCGGTAAGGAAGTTTTTCAAGGACTTTTGAAATTCAAATAAATAAACAAGTAAAGAAATGAACACTGAATTGTAATATAATAAAATTTACAATAAAAATGTAGATAAATAAAACAAAGATCTATCAACTAACAAAACTGTTAATTTATTATCATTCACTAGGTATGTCAGAACAAAATAAAGATACTTCCAAAACAAAAACTACTCAACTAACCCACGACAATCCCAGCTGTCGTTTAAAAATTTGCACCTGCAACAACTTGTTATCAAAATGTTGCTCGTTTTTTTATTAGTTCATTCGTCTTTTCATTTCATCATTGCTTCAGTCTTTGCTAAAAAATCTAGGATCATTGGTGGAAGTCAGACTACCATCTCCAAATACCCTTACATTGTAAGTTCTCAATTCAGTCAAATCATTTTATCTGCAACCATTTTTTAAACCTTTTTCTAACCACTTATTTCAGGTTTCCCTGCAAAGGAAGAACTTTGGCGGCAACCATATCTGCGGAGGTACTTATATCGCCCCCAGATTTATCCTGACAGCTGCACATTGCATCGTGACGTAAGTTCAAGCACCATCCTTGCATTAGGAAATTTTTAATTCAGCAGGTACATTTTTAATCTTTCTCTGCAGTAAAATAGGTATAGGCTATCGATGGCGACAAAATAACCCGCGCCGATATATTGCTGTTGCTGGAACGACCAGTCTTCACATTCCTTGGGATGACAATAAGCAGATACAAGTTTTCGACAAGTTCATCCCCCATGAGTACTTTCGAATTGACAATTTGCAATATGACATCGCACTGTGTCGAGTAGGATTCGTTTATATCTTTGTTCCAAAATGTTTCTATTCACGTTTGGATCTTTTGCAGATGAAAATGGATTTCAAACTCAGTCAGTTTGTTCAGTTTGCTCCTCTCCCCCTTAGATATGGTCACAACATAATCTACAATGATAGAAAAGCTTGCTTCACTGTTGGTTGGGGTAAAATTGATCCAGATTCTAATTACGGAATTGGAACAAATCTGAACCATGTGCAGCTTCCACTGGTTTCTGAAAAGGAGTGCCTTATAAATCCGTCTAAAGCCAGTCAGTTGTGTGCAGGTCGACACGAAGGAGGTGCTGACTCTTGTCAGGTATACTTTTAGATTCATTTTTGTTTTGATACGGTTTCTTCTTTTATGATGAAATATTAAAAATCTGCAGGGTGACAGTGGTGGTCCTTTAGTCTGCAACGGTACACAAGTAGGAATAGTCTCCTATGGCTATGGCTGTGGGAAACCAAGAAAGCCCGGAATCTACAGTAGGGTTGACTTTTTTCTAATCTGGATCAATAACACCTTAGGCCGACACAAATTTTCGACAAAATCTTTTTCAATTATTTACTTTTTAATACCTTTTTTTATCTTTGCAATACTTCTTTTAATCTTAATCTACTACCTCCAGCTTAGTCAATGATTTAGATATCGTCTCATTATTTTCTCTATTTTAAAAATTAAAGTTGCTTCATTTAAAAGTCTTTATTTTGCAACGAGAAATATTACTGAAACGTTATGTTCTACTTTTATTCCTTTGGCGATCTTTGGTGACTATTTACAAAGAAAATAGATTAACTTTTGTTTGATTCGTTGATTTGCACGTTTTAGAACATTGTAATATAACTTATTTTACAGTTCTGAAAGATGGACTGAATAATGATATTTGAAAATTGTTCAATTTTTCAAAAATATTCAAGTAGTAAAGATGTAACAATAATCATACAACACTTTATTTTGGTAAAACAAAAATAATCATTTAGTAGATAATTTACAGAGATATAACAAGAAATGTTTGTAATGAATTTTAAAATACATTATGCACGTTGTTATAAAAAGTCGCATTTAGATTCAGGATTCATCGGTGATCCGATAGGGCAGTTAAAGTCCCGGCCGAATTCTGGCAAGTTAGACAAAGGAAGCAGAACGCGAGCATAACTCGGACTGTGCTTGTTATCTTTTCTCATCATGTACGCTTTTTTGTCACACCATACACTTGCGCTGGTTATCCAAAACATCTGTTGCGGATTGTAGTTCAATCCAGGCAATAAGTTATCATATCCATTCTGTTTCACAGATTCCAAATAACTGTAGTAAGCTATTTTGTATCCCACTAAGTCAGCAAAATCATCAGCTTCGCTCTCCTTATATTTCTCCTGGAGACAAATTTAAAATATAAATAATATAAGTAAAATGTTGCTACATAAAAAACTGTACATATATATTGATTCTCAACTCACTGTAAGATTGTAAAATGCTTCGCGTAAGCATCGTTTATTTTCTCTAACATTGGACCTAGAGAAAAAGAAAAGAAAATCATGTTAAATGACTCAAGGCATTGTTAAGCGAATAATACTTTACTATTGGTTGATTTTAAATTAATTTCACCAAGCTGGTCAAAAACTTACCCTGCCAAGTCATAATTTTTTGATTTCTCGAATAGAGTATCGTAATTTGTAGAGTCATCTATGGTGTGACCCAACTCATGTCCCATAATAGAGCCAAATAAGCCATAATGAATGTAGCTTGGCAAGTTAATATTATGCATGTGTGTAATTAAATACAGAGCAGTCATATCTGTAAGATCAATTCAATCAAGTATTAATACACCAATCAAATGTTCATTTTTCATTAGTTTTTGCACAATTTTTGTGAATGACAAGACTTACATAAGCTGGTTGATTTTGGATAATATGCAGCATTATATGTCGAAGGAGTCATATAGATTTCCCATTCTCGAACATCTTTCACTAAATTCAGTTGTCGAAATTTAGCATCCATCTGGTACTTGGACAACTTAAATATATTTTCAGCATATTTGCGGTAATCAACGTCATTCCAATCAAGCACTGGCAAATCAATTGCATTGTCACCGTATCCAATCATCAGTTGCATAGCTGACAATTTTTTGATCGATTTGATTCTGGATTCTTCGTCAAAACTCTCACTCTACAAATTATATATATATATATTCAAATGATTAATAACAATATTGTATTCATCTAATTATTATTTCTAAGACATCAAACAGATCACTTACATCATTTATCAATTGTTTGGCAATTTTCATGACATTATTTATTACTTCTGTAACAAAAGCTTTCTTTTTATCTGTGAGAAACATTTTTGAAATAGCAACTTGGAAGGTATAGTCATAATAGATGGCTTTTCTCAAGCATCCTATTTCCGCATCATTAGAATCTTTCTCGGGTAAAAGCCTATTGATTTCGGAACTAATTTTTTTATGTAAGCTTTCAACCCAATAACTTGCAGATACATTTCTTAATGCTTCTTCAAGCAAATTGATGTATGCTTTATCAACGCGTATTTCATCTTGCAATGAAAAATTTGCATCTTTCGGTAAAACTCCTTTGATCAACTTTAGCAACGGAAACGACCTATTAAGAGTGTCAATAAACTCCCCAGCATTTACAATTTCAAGATTTTCTTCATCTTTGGAAAATTCAATCTTCGAATCATCATTATCCAAAACTGGTTTGCGAATCTGTAATGAAACATTCAATATTTAAAAATATTCATCTTAATTTTTTAGAAATTTTAGAAATAATTTGTTCATCATACCTCCAATATGTTTCTTTTGTCACTTTCAGATCGGGGTGTCACATAAAATCCTAACAAAAATCGAAAATTCAAACCCATTTCACGTAACTTGTGAATACCATCAATCCAATCAAATGTATCGTTCCATTTATAATATACTTTTCCAGAATTCGTTTCATATTTGCCTTTTATCAACCCGACTTTCGATGCGATAGAATCAACCAATTCTCTCTCAATACGTTTATCAGGAACTAAAATAAAAAAAAATAATAATAATTTGCAATGCTAACGTTACACAGATATATAATTATTTGATTCAGGAATTACCTATATTTACGCAGTTTTTATATATATTCCTTGCTACTGAAATATCGGAGCCTGGAATATCTCGTTCGGATTCCAATATGTCTTTGATTTCATCAAGTATTTTATTATAAAGATCATATCCGGGACTAACTTTGTCCAATTTTGTAGTTCTTTTCATATATCCTCCACATGTAAAGTTGTAAAAATCAGTACATGGATCAACTGATAGATCCATAATTTCAAGAAACTTGGCAGCTACATTAAAATAAATGAATTAGTTTCTCAAGAAAGTAGTTTCTTTTAAATTAATAAATCAATTTTAATTTATTGGTAAGAAAAGTACCTTCGTTAGTGTAAATTTTACTAATCCTTCCATCTAATCCAATTTTACCTATTATAGAAAATTCATTGTACAAAATTATTATAATTTTTTTACTTATCTATCATATCAAATCTCGAAAAATAAAAAATTTGTCATTTTTGATTCTCACCAGCACCGCATGATATTCCAAAAACCAGCACAGTTATTGCGGAGAAATGAAAGAAATCAGATGATTTTTTGAAAATCCTGAAACAATAAGTTTCGAAATGAAAAATTAAGAAAAAATCCAAACAAATTTAAAAATGATTATCAAATAATTAGCTAGCAATAAAATTATTTCTGCATCAAAACCTCATTATCGCAAAACATTATTTATACTTGATCTTATTGAACCTTTGATTCGAATAAATAATTAACTCAATTATTGGTATCAAATTCATCAAAGGATAAACAATAAAATATTTATATATAAATGAGGATAATAAAAAAGGAATTATTTTGGTCTTGATGAGAGAAGTATAATTTTGAAGTAAACTGCATCATATTAATTTTCGTGATATGTAATTCTAAAACAGATCCAACAAAATAAAAATTTTCTATAATTTTTTATAAAATTTAAGAAAATATACATAGTGATTTGATAGGTATTTTTAGTCGACTTACATTGTGATATTCTGTGCAGTGTTCAGCTCTGTATAAAATCTCACAATGCAAAATGATATTTCGTTTAACTTTTATATATCATAAGTCGACGAAATTATACATATTAACTTAAAAGTGACAATTAGTTTTACCACGCTAATTTTCTTGTTCTGTGATTTGATTATTAATCTTCAATCAAATTTCACTTTAAACGGTATTAAAATTCTCATTAACATTATTTTTGTTTGTTTTATTTAAAAGGACGCCGCATTTTTTATTACAGTGCATTATTATTTACAATCTTTAGATCAAGTATAAATCAATTTGTGGTTCAAAAGTTGGAGCAGAACTTAAAGTTCAAAATGTGTTTCAGTTGACTTACATCGTTAGATTTTCCAAGAGAAAACTTCAGTTCGAAATGAAAACGAAGAATGAACAATAATATTTAGTTTACCTGATATATATTAGAAGTTGACAACATTTTTATATCAATTTTTAAATAAAAATTATATTTATCAGAATAATTTTGTTAGCATGAGATATAATAAGTAATCTTTATTAATCAAATTTCAAATTAAATAGTAGTAGTTATTTTTTATCAATATAATTTTGAATAATAAAACGCAATTCCTATTAATTAAATAATCAATTTCATCACCAAAAACTTTTCTGATACGCAATAATATTAGCTGCTGATCTTCAATTAAGATTCATTTTTAATTAATTTTATTTTTTATTAAATATTTTTTCTGATAAATGTAGAAAAAATAAAACGCAATTTGTTATCAGATTTGAATTATAGTACGCGTGAAAAATAAATAATAATTCAATGACCAAAAATAATGAACATGATTGTTTAATTTAAAATTAAATGTGATCAAAAGCTTATTAAGGAGTTTGAAAATTCTGACTCGCTTGAAGGATATCAGTCATTAAAGATCAATTTCGCATAGAGCTAAAGTTAAAAAGTTTAATCCTTTAAAATAATAATAATAATAATAATAATAATAATAATAATAATAATATAAATACTATTTTGCAGTATAAAAATATATTAATTTTTAGGAGATAATTTTTAAATTGAAACAATAGGTATTTTTTTGGGGGCCTCTTTGTGTGATTATTTAATTATGATGAAACTGTGTGCTTTAATATTTTTTGGACTAAACTCAACTAATTCAAAGTAAATTTTTCTATAAGTAATTTTGTGTGGGGAATCAAAACTGGTATATTTTGCACACAATCTCAACATTATCTCAAACTTTATACTTCCAGATTTCATCACTAATTAATTGTGAGGATAATAAAATTCAACATATCATTGTCTACAATTTGTCTAATCTTTTATTTTATACCTTATTTGTTAGAAATGTCATTAAATTTTATTAAAGCATTAATTTTGTAAAAAGATATGCGAATATTTGGGAATATATAAGCATGGAATGCAAATTTAATTTAAATTAAAAAAAGAGTTGACGACAGTATTAAACCTCTGTAGAATGAAATAGTGTTTGTCTTTGAAAAATTAATTCTCATGAAACAACGATTATAACAATTAAAACGATGTAAGACGACTTGAACATATGCATGAACGTTTAAATTTTAAACAATTTTATAATAACTTTTTCTTTTTGAAATTTGTTTCAGGATTTTTAGGGGGTCAACTTATTTGTTTTATTTCTCCGCAATAACCGTGTTGCGTTTCGAAATATCATGCATCGCTGGTGAGAATCAAAAATAAAACATTTGGAAATTAAAACGATTGATAATTCAAAAATTTTAATCATTTCAATTTTCTATAATAGGTCAAATTAAAGTAAATGGAAGGACTAACAGAATTTACACTAAAGAAGGTAATTACATAATTACTCAACGCATTTTGATCTATAAAGCATGTATTTATAGTTAATTCAAGTTATTTGATTAACTTGTTGTATGCAGCTGCGAAGTTGCTCCAAAACATGGATCAATCGGTTGATCCATGTACTCATTTTTATAACTTCACATGTGGAGGATTCATGAAACAAACTGTTGACGATGATCGTTATCATAAACTGACGGATAAAATTCAAGAGATATTAGAAGGCGATCGAGATATTCCAGGCTCTGATGTTTCAATAGCCAGAAATATTTACACAAACTGCAAAAAAATAGGTACTCCCAGAATTTTCTTTTATCTCTAATTTTGTCTTAACATTTTTAAATTTTAGTTCCTGATAAGTTAAGTGAGAGAGAATTAATTAACAGTATTGCAACAAAAATCGGATTGATTAGTAACATAAATAGAACTTATGGACAAATAGAATACAACAAAAATTTTGACTGGATTGATGGTGTTCACAAGTTACGTGATATGGGTTTGAATTTCCGATTTTTGATAGGTTTATATGTGAGTCCTCGATCGCAAACTGACAAGAGAAACATATTAGAGGTATGTTAAACGGTTTCATAAATATTCATTTGACTCCAAATAGTTGAAATAAATTTGTTATTTTAGGTTCGCAGACCAATTTTATTTATGGATAATGATCCATTTCGTTTACTACAAATAGAAAACCTTACGATTGTCAATGCTGGAGAGTTCATCAAATCTCTTAACGGTTCGTTTCCATTGCAAAAAATAATCGAAGGATTTTTACATAAAGATACAAAGTTTTCTTTGGAAGATGAAATACGTATCGATGAGACATATATCAAAACACTCATAAACTATTTGAGAAACACTTCGATCACTGATTTGGCAGAAAAATTATATACAAAAATCGATGATGAAATCTCACGTCTTCTACCTTCAGGAAAAAATGACGATGAAAATCGGGAAATATTATGCTTAGAAAACGTCATGTTTTACGACTATTATTTTCAAGTCGTTGTGTCGAAAAGTTTTTTCACAGAGAAAAAGAAAAATTTTGTTACAAAAATGATTGATAATATCATGAAAGTTATGAAATCACTGATAAATAATGTAAGCGTTCTCCTTCATATCTCAAAAATCAGATTCATTAATATAATTTTTTTATGAATGCATAATTTTGACAGAGTGCAAGTTTTGACGAAGAATCCAAAATCAAATCGATCAAAAAACTGTCAGCTATGCAACTGATGATTGCTTATGGTAACAATACAATTGAGCCACCAGCACTTGATTGGAGTAATGTTGATTATCAAAAATATGTTTACAATATCTTGACATTATCCAAACACCAGATGGATTCTAAATTTCGACAGCTGAATTTAGTTAATGATGTACGAGAATGGGAAATGGTAATGAGTCCTTTCACTTACAATGCTGCATATAATCATATATCGAACAGTTTATGTGAGTGAGTTATTTTTCACCTATCGTCGTGATAACAAATTAACATTCAATATTCATACATTGATGCTCTAACTAAATTTACAGATTTGCCTGCTATTTTTCTAACTTTAGAGATGTATGAACTCGACTTACCAAGCTATATTCATTATGGCTCTATCGGTTTTACCATAGGGCACGAGTTAAGCCACGTTATAGACAAATCTCTGAGTGTCAGTGAGGTCGAAGCAGACAATTTTGCAGAGTAAATTTTTTAACTGCTTAATACATTCAATTTTATACGAGTATCAAAAAAATTGTCCGCATAACTATGTCTCTTAACAATTTTTTTTTCTATAGGGCTAGAGCTACAGAAACTAAAGCATGTTTACGTCGCGCATTCTATGAACTTACGGTGAGTTCAAAATTATCATGTATGATTTTCACAGTTTTCTATATATTTTAAGTGTATAGTATATTCAGTTTTTGCTTTCTTTTTAAGGGGAAATACAAAATAAGAGAAAGAGAAGATTTGGCTGACTTGACAGGATACAAAATAGCTTACTACAGTTTTCTGGAATCTGCGAAACAGAATGGACATGAAGATTCACTGCCAGGATTGAAATACAATTCGCGACAGATGTTTTGGATAACCAGTGCAAACTTGTGGTGTAGAAAGTACGCGTTCGAGATAGTGGATAACGTGCACAGTCCAGCTTATTCACGCGTTTTGATGCCTTTATCAAACTTGCCAGAATTTGTCCGAGACTTCAATTGCCCGGCTGGATCGCCAATGAATTCTAGTACTAAATGTGCATTTTTGTAAAAACATGCATATTATATTTTAGCTTACTTATATTTTAAGTACAAAATTTTTATTGATATTATATTATCATACCTTCTCTCATATTTTCTGGTATCTACCTGGATTTCTGCTAACTGCTCCTACATTTTTTCCGATAACTTTTTTTATCGAAAATTATTTTATTTTGAAAAAAAAGTAATGATGTAAAAACTAAAATTTTTAGTGCAAATGAGAAAACAACAAATTAAATTAAATTTACAAATGTTTCATTGAAAATGTTTGAAATGTATAACTTTTATTGTTGAGCTGATATAAATTTGAGAAAAAGTGAGGGATACCACCTTGTGAATAGAAGTGCAAAAACAAAATCCATTATAAAAAAGACGATACATCAATTCATTATTACCAACATCACCTACATCAACTTGTGTACGATATTAAAAAGATATTAAATAACAACTCAAATAATAAATCCAGAATGAAAATATCAGACAAAAATCAAATATTTTCATCCCAGAAGAAAGTTTGTAACGTGTTCCAACAAATTAAATAAATTATTTCCCGCAATGAAAACATGGCTTCATTTGGGAATGGATGTGACTAGACTACGTTTGCTGTGGTTTTCGCTTCGCAGATTTGATGGATTTGGTTTTCGACTTCTCGCCACCAGATAGGAAGGATGTTATAACTTCAGACATCTCGGGCATGTTGTAATTTGTCAAATTGTTGAGTTGTTCCATCTCCTAAAAGACAACAACAAATTTATAATTCCAAATCGAAATAAAAAATATATAATTTACAAACATTTTTACAAAAAATTTTTATTTCACCTTTCTTGTCTCAGGATCGTTCATAATTTTCGGCAAGATCATCACCAACAGAAGAGGTAGAATCATCATAATGACCTGAAAAAATGACAAAAAATATAAAAATTTTATTGAATTTTTTCATTGAATCAAATTTGATTTTATATTACCATGGGATTGAAGAGAAAATCAGTGACTCTCCACTGTTCCCTGATCTGGAAATATTTCATCGGCGAGATAGGCCTCATTTTAAGTGGATAAGCAACCTGTACAACTTGCGACGTTTGTATCAAATTCACTTTACGAGCCCGGAATTTTCCCTTAGAATTAATCTCCACTCTAACATGCTCATATAAATAATTCGGGTCAATAATTTCGAGAACATAAGATCCTGAGGGCATATTTGCAATTGTAAACGTCCCGTCCGCTCTGCAAAATAAACAAAATAAACAAATCAAATATAGTCTCTTGTTGTCAACTCCAAATATTTTTTATTGATTCTTTTATAAATAATTCATTCTTCTAACCTCAAAAATCCATAACGTTCACCACCATTGACCATAACGAAAGTTGACAGCTGCCACCCAGGTGTCACCTGATCCGAAGGAAAAACTTTTCCCTCTATAGTATACAAATCCGTGACAGAATCATCGTCGTTTTCTGCATTCACGAAAGTGCTTATAGATAGCAATAGAATAACGAAGTACCTTATTCGAGTTAACATAATGAGCATTTCAATTACAGCTAATAGTCATAACCTATTCTCCTGTAAAAGAAAAAAAACAACAATTTAGAAATTCTTCTTTTCAAAGATTCAACAATTTTTTTTATTTATAGGTTATGTTTACGACAGATTCTAACTCGTTTAATGAACAACCAGAAAGTTCTCAATTTCATTTAACAAATAAAACATGAATTACTCACCAGAATGGAGTGTCAGTATTGTTGTTTACAATTCGAACAATTGCTTTTGTTTACTCGTCCTTAACTTCGTCAGAGCAATCAATAATGGGAAAATATTTATAGGTTATGAAAAACCGTGGCCTTTATGAACACAGTTGAGTTTTCTGAACACCCTTAAGAAGCATCTTTTTTTATCCGTTTTTCTTTCTCCTCTTCGTTGAAACGAGCACACTTGTTTTGTTTATTTTTGTATAGGTGTAAATAATATATATAACCGTCAAGGGAAACCAGTCAGGCAGAAGTGAAATTCAGTCTTGTAATTGGTATGGGAAAAGTCTGTCTAATCTTTTCACACAGTCATAATAAAAAATATTTTTCTCAGAACAATGTTGACACCACGATTTGAGTTGAGCCAAACTGACACCGAGGTTTTGATTACTGTCCATGCACCCTACACAAATATCAAAGATTGCGAGGTTTACGTCGAGGGTACTGATTTTAGATTTTTTTCTACGCCTTACTATTTGAGGTAACAACAAAATTTTGTTTTAATTTTATCAAATGATAGATAAGATTGATCTTATAAATTTAGAGTATGTTCAAAATTGAGATGAATCTTTGTTATTTCTAGATTACAACTACCGGGACCAATAATAGAAAACGATGACTCAGATGGGATCTATGATTCAGACAAAGGTGATTTTTATCTACGTTTTGCCAAAATTAACAAGGGCGAACATTTTGAAAACCTTGATCTCATAACCAACCTCTTGGCTCCACCGAAAAAGAAGAAAAATTTTAACAATATCGAAGTTATAGGTAATTGTTTTTAATACAAAATTTCAAAGTAGACTGTTAATATGTTTTCTTGTATTTTGGTTGTTTGTTTTTTTCATTTTTTAGAAAATCCAGTTGCTGGGTCTGATGAAATGGATGGTGACTCTGAGGAGTGGTTCATAGACCAACAACCTAATTTAAATTTGGATAACAATTTGCTGAATGCGCCAAAATACGGATTCGGGAACAAACTGTCAAATGCCCTCGCAGCTTTTGAAGTAAAATAAAAATTTTAATATGGAAATAGAAATATGAAATACAGAACAAAATTAGAGATCAAAATGCAAATTGAAATTAATTGTTTCACAAAGTTATACGTTCAATGAGATTTCAATAATTGTGAATGACATTTTTTTCAGAATGCTTGGTTGAAAGAAATAATCGATCTATCCTCACCGGACACAACCCCGGTAGAGGAACGTCACATCCTTCGCGAGATGGACGAGAAAAAAAACTTCAACGAGGAATACTATATGGCAGACTTGATGAAAAAAGAAGACATCGACGCAAACATCATGACCTTTAGTCCCATTTCTCATTCTTGGTCCGAGTCTGATATCATCCTTTCGGACGATGAAAAGAACATCTTGAAGGAACTGCCAAATAAAGATTACTTGCTTAATCAAAACGAAATTCAAAGTGCGCTTCTCAGCATTGTTGACATACTTTTTGGGAGTTGTTACAATGAACGTACAACTCTGGGAGACAACACTGTTGAGAGCGGTTGGACTATTAACAAACTGAGCTCTACTTTATCATGGTTTGAGGTGATTATTAACTGAATAATTATTTTAAAATAAACAAAAAAATACACAATGTTTTTTAATCGTCAATGTTTAGACTTTTACAGATATCAATCAAGTAGTAAAAGCATGCATGAGGAGGTCCTTGTGTTTTCCACTGATCAGAAATTGGGAGGTTTCTGTAAAAGTATTTGAAGATGTCAAAGTAGCTATTAAATTAGGTAACAATTTTTTTTGATTCAATTTATTCAAAAATGAAAGATACAAATTTATTAAGTGGTGTTAAAAAATCGATTTCCAGGCCGAAAAAATATAATCAAACGACTTTGCGAGATTCACACGCTGTTCAACAATTCATTCGAACCGAGGTATATCTTGAATCAGCTGTACATCAAAGACTACCTGATTTGGTTGCAAAAAGTCCCAGCTTCGATAATAGAAAACTTTTATCTTACCATTGCGAATGTAAGAAACACAAACAATAAAACATTTTATAGTAATCATGTGATTTAACTTTTAACCATTAAAACTTTATTACAGGTGACGCCGTTGAAAAAAGACGTAGGATTTGATCTTGAAATACTTGAACAGGCTGCTCTATCAGTTTACGAGGAATATCTTGTGATTGAAAATTCGGTCGAGGGACTGGAAGAGAATATGAAAGATCTCTCTCTAGCCAACGGGATGAAGTATGAAATACAAATGTTTTTGCTGTCATTTTAAATTTTCACGGTCTTTGAGAAATATTTTTCACAAATTTAATGTTTGATTTTATTTTCAGACCTCCATTCAAAGATGAATCAAAAGATACCGATTCAGATAGCAGCTCCAGTACGAGTGATAGCAGCGATAGTAGCAGCGACAGCAGCAGTGAAAGTTTGGATTCTGACGATGAGCCTGACTTAAAACAATAGATTTATTTTGTCGCAATGCTTGGACTAAAATGTATAGAGAATTACACAATCTATACAAATTGATTAACGTTCAAAAGGACTTTAATGTTATGTTATAAAATTTTTTATCTCAAATATTTGAATTTTAAAAATCAAGTTTGCAAATACGTTAGCAACGAAAAGAATTGTGTAATTATATATATTTTTTTACATTGCGAACCAAAATCATTCAGTTTTGGTGCTAACTTCCATGCCAAACTCTTCAATTAATTTTTGTTTGTTTCTGTTTGTAATAACGGAATCAATATTTTTTTTACAAATCACCGCCAGAGTTGTAGAATTATATAACCCTTTCATTAGATAAATTTATTTTTTATAATTCAGCATTATACATTCTAAAGATATATAGATTCTTTAGGTAGAATAAGAGAATTGTATAAGTATTATAACCTTAAACAATTTTTTGACGACCCGAAAATGTGAAATAAAGGAACAAGTTTAAAAAAAAAATGTTTATTCGTGTAACACAGTCTCTTGAACAAAAAGCATTCCATTTTATTACAATCAAAAATGCGACACTTTCCGAAAGTTTTGGTCACACTTCAAATATTCCAACACCATGTTTTTTTACACAACTTAAGTCAACTTTAGTAAAATTAAGTATAATTAATCTTGGTTGAGGAGTTTAAAAAAAAAAGTTTTTTTTTTGGCCATGCACGAAAATCTGCACGCAGTACAACAATTTTTTTTATTCATAATTATTTTATATTTTTCATCGATTATAGAAATCATAATCTACAACTACTCTAACAACACAATTTTACTATAGAAATCGCTATCAAAAAAATTAACATTGTGTTTATCTTAGTTGATTTGATATTAAAACGTTTTCATTTCAATTCTTTGGACAATTTCGAAACATATAAAAAATAAAAATAAAATAAAGCAAAATTATCAAACGTATATTTAATTCTCTTGTTCTTCTACGATTGTCTCTGCATTCGAAAATAAAAGCAAAACTATAATCGGTCTCGATAAATAAGAGTAATAAATAAGATGCGACTGAAAATTCAAAAAGTTAATAACGTTAAGAAAAAAAGTGGTGCAATTTCAATTCTTACAGTTAATCGTATTATATTACACAAGTATACAGCTATATACAAATATTACATCATTTGTATGATTCGTATTAATACAAAATGTTTCTTTTTCTCCGATGCTAAGTGATTAAATTTGATTATTCCGTATAACATGGTGTTTGTAAAAATTTGATAGAAAAACACGTTTATTTACTCAATTTTTTTTGCTCTCCTCGTCTAGCGAGAGTAGGGAGTTGAAAAATGACGATTTGCTATCGTCCTTATCTAGGTTATCTACTTCTAAACAGTAGTCCGAGTTGAGCTCCGTGTCCGACGCTGTGAGTGAGGGCATCGGAGGGGTCATCAACATTTCCGAATCCATGTCGGTCAACGTTGCATTTGCATTCGCTGAATTGTAGGCTATAAGTTTTCCGCCGCCCAATTTGTCCTGCGAATCTCCCACTAACCGGTTGAATACTAATTTAATATGATTATTTCGAAAATTCAAGCCTTACGTTCAAGTGTTCATTTCATTTCAATTACCTGATGCATAATTGTCCTCGCTATAGGAAGGATCTAAATCTGGCTCGAGGGGAATTCCAAAGGACATCGGATCGTCAGGACCAAACAACTAAAACAATCAACAATGAGAGCAAAGAAAACAAAAAATTAAACACAACTTGATGAAATAAAAAATCTGTTTCTTACTCCAAGCAAGGTAGTGGCATCAATGCTGCATCCCTCGTTGCGCAAAACTTCCCTCAGGTTTTCCAGCTCGTTCTGTACCGTGTCTAAATGACCGTCCATCTCTTCTCTATAACCAAACAATCGATTACCATCAACACTTCCAACACTCTCTCTACACGTAACATGAACAATAAAAAATTTGTACTGAGTATTTCTTTTGTTTTGTTGTTGATACAAAAAAATCTAAATTTAAATAACTTTCCAGGATTACGTAATGTTACTATTGGGAGAACGTCGATAAAACGTGGAAACAACCGTGTGTTTCCATGTACGAAAATTGTAAGGGTGGTAGTTGCTGTAAAAAAACCTCGCATCGCTGGTTAATTTTCATCTCAATTATTACTACAGAAGAAAACAAAGAACCGAACTTGCATCTGTTCATTTTTTTTTCTTTCTTTTCTTTTTTTATTATTTAAAAATTTTGTTTAGTGTCTAATTTCTACCTGATCGGGCCATTGTCATCGTCAAACTTACACAGATTCTAACCTTCCAACCGTCTGATTTATTGCCGGGGTATTAATACAACTAAGAGTCAAATCGGTTGGAGCCGAGCTGGTGCTCGCCTCAGCATTAAAGCTTGTGGTGGCGCCATCTTCGCTCGACTCCGGGACCACAAGGATGTCCTCAAGTTTCACCAGATTGAAGAAGTCCTTGGGATCATCTTTGGACGAGTTTTCATCTAGGTCGAACTCGATCTCTGGTTCCACGGTTGACTCGTTTGTCTTGTTGAGATTTGCTGCCATGGCAGCCAGCTTCGAACTCCGCACCGTCGCCACCGGCACAGGCTTGGGCGGACAAGACTTGACGGCTTCCACGGTCGCTGCTCCCAAATCTGTTTCTACCTTAAATACAACGTTATCTTCCCTACAAAACAAACGATGAAATAACCACGTTACATTTGTGTCGAATTCACGATTGAAAATTGAAAATATAACATTGTTTTGCAGCCCCCACAGATTATAATTAAATTTTGAAATAAGGTTTACAAATCGAATATAATTGTACATCTTATATAGGCTGACAACATAAAGTCACATGCAGATTTTTGTTTTGTGTGTGTAACTTATGATGAATTTATGAATTTTTGTTTTTGATATATTTTCGATTTAAAAACAAGAAAAATGAAACTTTCTACTCCATGCACAGGAAATATAAAATTGGTCTGACAAAAGTTTCTACGATTAGAACTACGCTTTACTTTATCTAAAAATACTGATTGATAAATTCAAAATTAACCTTTCATCATCATCCCCATCGGTGGAAGGTATCAGAATTTTGATGGGTACGTTGTTTTTCCTCCTAGTTTAATTATGAAATGATAAGAATTATAAAAAAAGGGAACCCTAATGATTAATTATTAACATGTTTTTGTTTTAATTTGCACTAAATGATAATGAACTTCTGATGCAATACTGTAAAACTGGCAAGTTTGTAATTAAATCTAAGAACTCGGTTTCTGAGAACAACGATGACAAAATATCTCAAGACAAATTCAGTATCGAAAACTTCTTCCTGGGTTACTAACTTTTTTTTCCCTTTGACTTTTTTCTTCAGCTCTTGCTGCTCCTCATGGTTTATCCCTTCGATGACTTCGTCCAGGACGGCCGAAGGTTCAGGACTTTGGATCAAGGGACTCTCAGTAATTCTACAAGATAAAAAACAGTTAAAATTAGGAAAATTGTTCAAATTACTTGGTAGAACATTTTTAACTTTCTACAATTACTTTTTCTTTCCCTTGGTGTGTTTCTTCATTACGTCATTCTTTTGCTTAATCGGAATCTCCAGCTCACTTGGCAGGATCTCTTCCTCATAACTGATCCCTTCGCCTTCGTCAGAGACCGGCGAAGGTTGTTCTGGACTTTGAATCATTGGATCTTCCAACATTCTAAAACAATAATGCAACTTAAGTACTTATATTCTCTTTCATTACAACAAGCAGTTACATTATTATTAAAACAAAATTGATCATTACTTTATGTCAGGATGACAATGAAAAGTCATTGGTACTAATTTGAATTTTAAATCAAAAAGAAACATGAATGAATCTCTCTATAACTTACTCCATATACTGTGTTTCGAGTTCGTGTTCTGAGCCATTGAGTTCGTGTATAACAGGCCCTTTAGCTGAAGGCTGCATCTGAACAAGACACGTAACATCAGTGTTAGAAAAAAAAACCTTCAGTTTCACAATTACAATTTCATTAATTTCAATGAGAGATCGCCTATAACATTTCATCATTTTCATAGTTTCGTCTACAAATGTAATATAACAAAGTACAGCAGAAGATAAAGTTTTGCTAAATCATTAGTCATTTCTGAATGATCCCTCATTAAACAAGAATCGAATCATTAGATATAAAATGAACAGAAACCTTCGGGATCTTTTGTTTGTGACGTTTTGTATCGTCAATCATCAGAGGGTACCGTCTCTTAACTGAGAGCCCTCCGCCTCTGGAAGGTTGCACGAGGGTCACAAGGAAGTGGATGAGTTTGTTGACGATCTGTTGCTGTTTCATGTGTTTCTGTCTTAGCACCGCGAGTTCCCTCCACAGAGCCTCGTTTTCCCGCTTCATTGCCCCGAGTCTCGTGTCTAGGTGCTCCTGGCGGCCCCGCATGCTCCTCACTTCAGTCAACATCTTATTCATCAACTCGGGCTTGTAAAGCGCATGCGTCGGGTCCCGGTTCGATGCGATCTTGCGTTTGATGTTGTCCAGCAGGTAGGGATGACCTTGGACAAAATATTGGTGGGCGAACTCCATCTCGTCCTTGTCGCATTTAAGACCACCTAATTCCACTGATACAATTTTGTGAAATCCGTCTGCGAGATAAGAAATACAAATGTAATGAATCAACCAGGAAACAAAGTTCAAGTTTTAAGTGTTGTTATTATTTATTTTTCATTTGGATTTCATTTTGTTATTTAATACTTACACATATTTAGCTGTCTCACGAAACTGGCCATATTGTTGTGTTTATAATAATGCGGCAGTAGCTCGCGAGCAAATTGTGCCTGATTTCGTATAAAAAAGCTTCGGCCATTCTGAAACAATTTAACATCGAATTATACTTTTCTTTCTGACGGTTAGTTACAAGATGTTGTAAAACGTTTAGCAACGTATAATCAAACGCATAAAACACGTTTCAAATGTCTCAAAAAATATCACGCTTCCTTCTTTTCCAACCCCAAACATTGTAAATAACATTATTTTGTTCGAACAAATTTCTCAAAATTTTTTATCCCCGATCAAAAAAATTAATTTTGCAAAAACTTTCCATCCTAACCTATTGAAGTATACGTCTATCCTTGTCTACCTCGTAGTTACAACAAACATTAGCAATGTTAATGGTGCAAATTTTTCACTCAAAAAAACATTAAAAACAAAAAAGTCAAAATTCAAAAAAAAAAAAAAATCATTTCTTTTTAGGTTAGGTTCAAATAATTGATACAAATTTTGTCAAAAGTTTAGTTGACTTCTTTTTTTTTTTCTTTTTTTTTTTCTTATCAAAAATTTTCCACCGAAATGTTGAATAACATTTTATCTGTTCATCATAACAAGCAAGCAAATTGTTTAATATTGTTTTTTGCAAAATTTTATGCTGAAGGAACAAAAAGTAAAAAGTTGAAAAAAAAAAGACAAAAAGTTGTGGTGGGGAGGGGAGGGGGTAATGGACATAGCAACCGGGCGGGTTTTGAGGTTGACTCACCGGTGCCCAGCAGATGAGGTCATCCGTCTCCGGGTCCTCGACAAGTTTCCACAACTTGCCGAGGAAGGCTGGCACACTTGCACCAAGTTCCATGGTAGTCTGTGGGTCTTGTTGACGGCGCCTTCCTCCTCGTTTCCTGCTTGCGCTAGCAATCTTGCTTGTCTTTGTTTACAAACACGTCGACTGATTGTTACTGTCGGCCTTTGAGAATAACGAAACGAACGTATCGAACAACAAAATTAAACTGGTCAGGGATGAGAATTCACTTGGATGTCATGAGATGTCATCATGAAAAAAAACTTTCTTCGTGTTGTGTCAACAGCGTTGCCAATTTTACTAGGCCACCTGCGCGAATGACCGGTGTGTTCCAAAACACCAGAATTCATGATTCGTCTTTCTCATTAGTTTTTCGTCCTTGTCTTTGTTTTGATTTTCGGAACGCGAGATTGTTTTCTTCTCACGTTCGAAGTTCGCGTTCGTTTTTTTCATTTTTCAATGAGTTTGAATTTTTTAATGCGACGAAATTATGATAAACATGGAAGATAACAAGTTGGTGGACAAGTTTTTGAAGATCATCAGCGAAGCTGGGTACAAAGGAATAGACTCTTTGGACATGTCAAACAATAGGGACCGGTGCAAGGTGTTCGTTTGGGTTTTAAAAAGACAACCGTTTGGCAATGAAAAGTTGTTTCAAAACCTTAATGAGTTCAGTACCAAAGGCAAGTTTGTTTATTTCAATTGCTCACGTCCTTTTTTTGTGACCTTGAATTCAGCTCCAGACATGAGTTTTTTTTTTTTTTTTTCAAAACTGCTTTTGTTTGTAAACAAAAAAGCGTACAAGTTTTTTTCTTTTTACAGATAGATGTTTAAATTGGTTGTTTTGGTAGATAAAATTGTATCATATTTTTTTTTACATTTTTCAATGTTAATATTGTATTTTTTTTTTTTATTGCAGAAAAAATCATTGAAGCTTTCAAATATTTTGGAATTGTTGTTAGTTACAATGTGCTGAAGGTAAATATAGAATCTATTTAATTTTTACAGTATTTATTTGAACATGTTTTTCCATTTGTTAACTTTGTTCCAGGGCCATGGTACAGTCCAAGAACAGCAAGAATTTTTGCAATCCCTGATTGTTTTGACGGATGTTCTGCAAAATTCAAAGGGCAAACTGGAAACGAGGAAGGAAAATATTATGGATATAATTGTAAGTTAAAACGAAAACGTAACTGTAATACAATTAAGATTAACTGATTATATTGTTTTAATTTTTTGTTCTCAAGAAAATTACAGAAACTACTAAAAAATTGCTGAAACAACCAAAAAATGAGGATGAATTTGCCCTGACTTTGGAAACAGAAGATGACGAAAGTTTTACTATTGAATCAATGAGCCCGAAAAAGACTGATGTATTTATGATTATCACTATATTATTAATAAAAAAACACCTCTTTTACTGCATGAAAGTGTTTTTTATAAATTATATTAATTAACTGATTCAATTTTTTTCATTTTATTAGAATACCAAATTTGTAAACTTGGAATCCAAACTAAAAAGCATCAATGAAGAATTTGAAAGATTCGAGTTGACTGCGGTGGAGAATTTAAACCCTCTTGTAAATAGCACAACAGTTATCGACACATGTTTGTCCGGGATTGCCAAAAATTTTACCATCGTCAATGAGGTAAAAAATAATCCAATAGTGTTTCTGATCTGACGAAAAGATGAATTCAATTTTGTTTCAATACATTGTTGCAGGTGATTCAACAGAGAATAAATCTCGAGTCTGAAACTGCAAACATGTTAACAAATCATAATGATGTAGCGTGCAATTTGGATGTGTTAGGTCAACTTGTTGATATCGTCGCCGATGAAACCAGTCAAGTAGTCAACTTTGCCCGACTCAACGAACAAACCTAATTAATTTAATTATAAATTCCATTATTTAATTTGAATCCTTCTCACCCTCGACCTCAAAAGAGTTACCGTAGAAAAATGCGTTAACAAAAGTGCAGAAAAAAAAGGATTTTTTATTCATTTATTTATTCAATTCAGACGAACAATTTTTTCTTAGGCTTTTAATTTTTTGGATCTTTAATTTCATTTTCATCTTAAGTGTTAATTTTATAACTTAAAGTATAAGCAAAATTTCAACCCTAATTAAAAATCAAAAATGTTGAATAAAAATCATTTTACAATTTCGTTCATTATTTTTCCTTTCTATCACCTCTAATCGTAACGTTAGATTTTATTTGACCTTTGACCTCAAAGGGTAACGCAAAGGTAAAAAGTACATATTTTAGATGTTGTATTCCTGATACAGGGTTGGCTTCTAAGATACTGGATCACTGAATTCGAATAATTCTTTGGCGAAAGAATAAATTGTGTTTACCGGGTTTTAACAAATTTTATTCAAAAAACAAATTGAAATAAAATTAAAGTTCAAAAGTAAAGTTCAGCAGGACGTAAAACTTCTTCGACAATTGTTTAAGTCATCCTTTTAATTTTTAATTTCATTTCCATCCGTGAAATTCAAATTAGGCTTGGAACTTGGATCAGTTGAGAAAAAATCCGGTAGGTGGCCCTACAGTCAACGTCGTCAGAGCGTCTCCAATAGGGCGCCTTTTCGTATCTTGTTTCGTGAGAGAAAGGTAATTTGTGGTTATAATCGTGCAGAATCCGTGATAATTAACGGCATCCTTGCATAAACAAGAAAGAAATTCATGCAATCGACGTCCAAGCATCTTGATTAACAAATCCATTTATTTATTTCAGCTCCGAATCAGCCAGCAAACATGTCAGACGTTGAAACGTAAGTGGTAAACATGTGTTGACATGGCGACTGTCCATTCAAACCAAAAGTTCAAACAAAATGTTATTTCTCGGTGTAGTTTTTTTATTTATATCTCGTTCTTTCGTTTCTTCAATGTTCGTTTCTTTTTGACAGCGACGATGTCCCTTCCGCCGTTGTCGAGGCCGGCAGTATGGACATTTACACCGCCTTGCAGCAGGTCCTGAAAAGTGCCATGACCCACGATGGAATTGTCCGCGGTTTGCACGAAAGCACAAAAGTTCTTGACAAGTAAGTTTTTCTTTCAAAATCAATAATAATGAAAGTCTTCAATTATATATTATTTTTATAATATAAAACATAAACAAACTTCTTGCGATTTTTGTGGTTGATGTGATTCTTTGATTTTGAAACAAAATTATAAAATGATGATAACTAGGCTCCCTCATCTGAGACGAACCCAAAATATAAATCAAACCTTGCTGATTTATGCCTATCTGATAACAAATAATAGAATGTTAAATAACATGTACAAGACAAATTTGTTTGGTCTGAGAACTAAGAAATCGTTGAATTTTTTTCAGACGACAAGCTATGCTGTGCATTCTTGCTGAAAACTGCGACGAGCCAATGTACAAAAAACTTGTACAGGGTCTGTGCAACGAGCACCAAATTCCCCTCATCAAAGTTGACAACAACAAAAAGTTGGGAGAATGGGCTGGACTTTGCAAATACGACACTTCTGGAAAGGCTCGCAAGGTCGTCGGTTGCTCTTGTATTGTGATTAAGGTAAGCTTATATTTTGCAAAACTCATATATATTCGAAATGAAAACTAAATTACAATGATACTATCGTCCTACTTATATATTTTAACTTTTGCTTTTTGTTCGTTGTTAATATTTTATTTGTTAATGGCTTTTATGAGACTTCATGCTTGATAACTTCAGTTTATGATGATACCTAGGCTCCCTCATCTGAGATGAACCCAAAATTTAAATCAAATGCTGATTTATGCCTACCTGAAAACAAAAATATGAATTAGAAATTAAGTTAAAATTTAATTAAGTACGTTTGAAAGATGAATTAAAAAAGGAAACGTGACTTTTCAGGACTTCGGTGAAGATACTCCAGCGAAGGATGTCTTGATGGATTACATCAAACAAACGTCTGTATATTAATTTTTCCAAATAAATTTGTTTAAATACAATCTTAACATTGTCTCTTACCTTGTTATTTTATTACTTTGGAATTTGGTTTTCCAACTTCTCGGTCTGGTCGAATGATTCCATCTGTTGACAAAATTCTCTATGGTTTGTCCAGTCTTTGACTTGACATTCTCTAAAAGGATCCAAATTGAATAAAAATAAGACGAAATAAAATATAATAAATTTAAGAACAAGAATTTATGTTCACCTTTTGCAGTACCAGATAGCTTTACATTTAGAACATCTTTTTGCAGCAAATTCACCGCAAAGAGCACACTTCTTACCAGAAACTATGTCTAATTTATCAAGATCGTACGCATCGCTCAAAATATTTGCCTTGGCTTGAATTTTTTTCATGTCGTTATTCATGATGATTTTGACCTGGTGTTGGGCCAACTTTTTCCATCTTTTATTGTATTTATCCAGAATAGATAACTTGATCTGCAAAAACAATCATAACAATATCATTGTTGTTTTTTTTTTTTTTTCATTACAAAAATTTTATTAATACAAGTAAAATTAATTGATTCAATAATCTTAAAATTACCTCTGGTATGATTTCAACAGTCACAGGCCGATGACTTGTTGAAGTTTGTGACACGTCCAGGTAACTGAGCCATCTTCTTAAATCTATCAGTGGTGCAATTTGGTCTAGGATGTCCTCGTGAAGATATTTTTGTAACTAAAACAATGAATGCGTTAAAAACAAAAAACAATTTTAAATAATGCTGATAATAATTAGAACTACTTTGGAATTACTTTGGAAAATTGAGATTTTCGAAATCTTGTCATCTCATAATAAAGAGCTGTACGAGGATTGAAACAAAACTCTCTAAGGCCGATCCAGACTTGCGCTTCGATTTTTGGGATCCTGTTATCAGTATGTGGATCAACTTTCTGCCATCTTCCGTCATCGTAAATCATAGTTTCATCTATTTTCAAATAAATTTATGTTCATATTCTTTCTAAAATTATATTTATAAACAAAATTTATTTTCACAAAAAAAAGTATTCGGCTTGAGTAACAATGTAAATTTTATTTTTATATACTATTGCAAATTTTCTTCCAGGGACGATTTTCTATGAGTAGCACAAAAAAGTAAGGGACGTCGTGAGTGCAGAGTAATCTCGAAACAGCGCACAAGGGCAATTGTTCCATAAACTCCGCTATATATCTCAAAATTGAGACGCACTTTATTTGAACATCCAGTTCGAAATCGCTCTTTTTTTTCATCAATTCGACGAGACTGGATTAAAAAGAAAAACATTACAAATTAAAATAACTAAGTTTCACTTTTGAACTTTGATTTCATTTTTTTCTTTTGATAAAAAGAAATTGTTTCTAACTCTTGATTGTCAACAGGATGAGAAGAGTCAGAATTTTTGGGGTACAAAAGTGTAGTCATATGTTCGACTGCATAATCTATGAGGTCAATAACGGTATCTTCCATAGACATGACAGCTTCGCAGTGAAACAAAACTGATTCCAACATCGTCGCCACCACAGCCTCGTGGTACAACACGCTGTACAAAATAAAATTGTTGCAGGGTTTGTCGCTCACTTCCAACATCAGGGGGAGAACCTTCTCTTTCCAGATTGTTATCTGGATAGCTTCAATAATTAGAACTGGAATCTAAAATAGGAAAATTAATTAAAAAACAATTTACAATGTTTTAGTGCAAATTTTAGTACAAATTTTTAACTTACTTTTTGATAAGTGACAAACCATTCTTTTACACATTCTTCTCGCATGGTGCTAACTTCTAAAATAGATTGCTGACTTAAAAGGATGAGTTTTGTATGAAATTCAAACCAGCTGCAAATCACATAATTATACAAATTATCCATTTTCAAATTTCATTTTTTATGAGGCATTTTCAAAAATTCTGTACAATTATCAGTTTTGCCATTTTTATCAAATTTACCTTTCAGTTCCAATATTTTCCAACGTGACCGATTTTAAATTCTCTATAAAAAGCTCTGCCTCCCAAGGATTAATGATCAAATCTCTCTCAGCCATCTCAGCAGAATTCTTGAAACTTGGTCTCTGAAAATTACTCTGACGCCATTTGTAAACAAACTTATTATTTAATCAATCCAAAAATCACATTTTTCTAATGCCAATAATTCATTTACTGATATTCGTTTTTCGACTCTGCACTTTGTTATTATTTTTCTTTACAGTTGAAAAATCAATTTTTTTTCAAAAAATTTTACCTAAAATCGTTCAACTTGACGTTTCATAAAAATATGACAATTTCAAATTTCTTTCCACTCGGAGCCAACTTCAAGCTCTCTTTTTATTCGTAGAGAGGTTCAGTGTTTACAAAAATTCGGATCACAGAATTTGTTCATAATAAAATAAAAAGAGACGGATTGAATCAAAATTGTTCATTATGGAAGTGGATAAGGAGGATTTCATGTCTGAAAACGAGGATGAGATTGCTGATCTGGAGAAAATTCGGGATCAAATCCACGCAACACCGAAATGTGACCGGATGCAAGTGAGTGCTTGGGATGACGATGATACCTGCATTGATGTTGAACGTGATGCTAAAGGTAATTTATAATCTTCAATTTTAACAATGGTATGTTTTCTTTTTTAACCTCTTAAAAATATACTTGTTTCTTAAAACTTGAACATTTGTTAAATTAAACAATTTTTAGGTTATAAATTCTATAGAGCTTTAAAATACACGACAACATTGCTATTTTTCATTATTCTCTTAGTTTATTTTTAATTTTTGATCAATAAGTTGTTTTGGCATTGTAGGTATATTTTTTATTATCATTTTTATTTTACTAAAATATGTAAACAACAGTTAAAAATTACACATCCAAATCTTAGAGATATTTTTCACTTTAATTTAATGCAAAATTTGTATACTAGAATTATTTTTATAAAATCAAACAAGTTTTTATTTACATTATTTACATCATGTAACCATAGTCACACTACATAAACGTGATATTTATTATGTAAGCAGAGCCAGACGCGAAAGCATGTTTATCTGCAGCCGAAGAGGGGAATCTAAACAAGATAATCAGACTAATAGAAAAAAATCGTGATCTGTTAGAATGCACCGATAATGATGGTTACACACCTCTTCACAGAGCTTGTTACGGAAACCATCTTAATGTCATAGAGGTTTGTTTACAAGACATCTTTAAACGTTCAAATGATCTCAAATGTTTGTCTTTTTAATTTGTTTCCAATTTTTCTAACATCTACTTCTTTCTAGTATTTATTGAAAAGTGGCGCCAAGTTGGACGCAAAGACCCAAGACGAGTGGCAACCCCTACATTCAGCAGCCTGTTGGAATAACGTTGAGAGTGCAGCCTTGTTGATAGAGAACGGTGCTGACATCAACGCCAAGAGTAAAGGAGAACAGACTCCATTGCACTTGGTATGCTTGCAATCGCAAAACTCTTCTGCCCTGCAGCTGTTTCTCCTTAACCCGGACATTGATCCAAACGTGATGAACTCCAGTTTAGATACGCCTCAGATGATCGCTAGAAGATCCGGCATATACCATCCAATGTTTGAGATAACCGAGTCTTGTCTCAATGATATTTATGGCACAATTACCGATTAAACTGTGATATTAGTAGAATTATTATTATTATTATTATTATTAATTTGTACAATTATTATTACACTGGAAAAATCAATCAGTGTTCAACACTGAACAAGATTGTATGAAAGTATTCCAGTCTTCAAACGACTGAATGCTTATTCAGCATTCATTTTTATGAATGGCTTTGAACTTACTTTCACACTGCAAATACCATTAGATCAGTGGTCAAAAACAAATAGATAAAACTTGTTTTGATGTTTGTACAGTATTGAAATTAACCCGAATACTGCATTAAAACGAAGATCGAAACTGTGTCAAACTTTTATTAACTAATACTCATCGCAAAGTAATGTGAAATTAGAATGCAACGTTCGTCAATAGACACTGAATCGCTGATAAATTTTTTCCAGTGTATTAATAAAATGTTAATCCACCCACGAGATTCTGATGTAATATTTGTTACACTTCCTTATACAAAAATGATTGTGCATTTAAATGTTGCAATAAAAATTATTTTGTAAATTGATGGTTTTTGTTTCCAACTGTTCCAAAGGTTTCGATCGAAAGTTACTAAGCGACTTGAAACAATCAGGAAAAAATGCAACAAAAGAAAAACTGAGACCAATATTAAAAGACTACTGTGCGCCCTACTATCTGCAGCGACATGATTAGATAAGGATGATCGGTTCATAGTACGTCTGACATGCAGACTTCATAAGAAACGATGATTTCGTGGAAACATACTCAGTAAACGTCGCGAATGCATGCAGGCGAATGAGCGGAAACACATCTTGGCTCTCGTTTCGTAAACGTATCAGATGCAGTTCGAGCTGAAGAGAGATCGAAACCCATAGTGCGAACAATCAGAGGATTCAATAAACGATGGATTGTAATTCTTCAAGTTTCCCATTATGGCTCTAAAATCTAAAGTGTGAGTGGTGGTGCAGTTCATAGTAATCCAACTGAGGTGTACTTTGAACCGTGATCAAAAGCTGTGAAGATGCCAGCCTGTTCAAGTGAAAACTTGACAAGGGTTTGTTCCCTGAGCGCTGCGACGTCGCGAAGTAACAGCGCCTCACCTCCTCCAAGCTCGCCCATGTCCACATCGCCAGTCTCAGGGTCGCCTCTCTCAACCCTGAAACGTTCACCATCGAACGTCTCAAGTTCTTCCTACGCTTCGAGTTTCTCATCAACGCCAACAGTTATCTTCAACAACCAACAGAAGAGTTCTACCATTCGTCTTCAACGCGACGCTGCGCAGCTATTGGAACATCAGAACCTGGAAGGGACCCGGTCATTGCCATCGAGATTGATATCCTGGTACATCGACCTCCTGTTAGGGTTCCTACGAGGAGTGCACAACACAGTGAGTTACATCTTCCTGGCGCCTGCTCTTTGGGCTTCTGCATGGGTGTGTGTCTTCTGGTTAATTCTCCAGTTGCCCTTGGCCATCTTAAAGTGGATCATAACCATTCTGCACACTCCGGCTTCAGAAAGGGCTCGTAACAAGCGTTGTGTGCTTATAAGTGGAGGAAGCACCGTCCAGGCGGTTCACCTTGCCCAGAACTTTTACAAGGTTGGCGCGCGAGTGGTGGTCTGCGATCTGGAAGGTCTCTTTGCGTTGGCAAGGTTCTCTACGGCCTGTTCAAAGTACTATACTGTTCCCCATCCAGGACCTAGAACCGCCTCGGAGTACATCAAAGCCCTGAAGGACATAATCCAGAAGGAAAAGGCCACGTACTATATCCCTGTTAGTGCTACCAGTACCGCCTACTATGATGCCTTGGCGAAGCCCCATCTAGAGGCCTTGGGTTGTGAGTGCTTCATCCCTAGTACCGTGGAAGTAACTGCCTTAGATGACCCATTGGAACTCCTAAGACGGTGTCAAGCAATCGGACTGCCAACGCCGAACCATTTTGTTCTCAGATCCGTTGAAGATGTCAACAGACTGTACGAAAGAGACATCTTCAGACATGGCAGGTACATGATGCTCCCTGCCGGACCTGCAGGGATGCGCGACAGAACTAAAGTTGTCTTGCCATCGACTGCTAGGGAGTTCCGACGTCAGGGTTTAGAGATCAACGACAGCCGTCCTTGGCTAGTGATTAGGGAACCAGGGAACCAACACTTCATCACTTGTACGGTGCTGAATAAATCCCGGATCGTAGCCAATGTGACGTGTAGAGTAGACCAGAACAGAGGTCTGATCCCCGAGGAACGTGCGGATGTCTCCCAGTGGCTCGAACAGTTCTTCACTTACAACTTTCGTGGTAACACGAGCGGCCATCTCAGCTTCCGGCTGGCTCTCTCGCAAACTGGAGAACTGTTCTCCATCGGATGTCGCGTGGGCATAGGCCTTCCCTACATCTGCTACACAAGTGTCCATCCAAGACTCGTCTGGCGACCGTGTCGCCATTTTTCCAGACAAAATTCTGGAACGATTATGAACAACAACGAGGTCTCTGCAGATAGTTTGATCAATTCTCTGAAAAGGTCCACCTCGAAGACTGATCGCAACTTGTTGGGAACTGTGCTGGACAAGAAGGAGGCTCTCTTCGTCTACTGGGACCCATTGCCTTACTGTGCCTACTACTATCTTCAGCTACCTTTTAGACGAGTCGCCCAAGCTATTAGGTCCCAACAGCACAACCCACCTTTAGCAGTTGTACAGTAGGGCTTTAATTCATTATGTGTACAGAGTCACGGATGGTCTTATGTGTGAAGCCAACATTTCAAAAATGTGAATGTGTCAACACGAATGGGTGTTTGCTATTGGATGCTGTTGATGCCAACAACCAGTGTGCAATGTGTGAGACGGTAGACTGTACACATAACGAATTAAGACGAGGATGTCAAAGATTCAGTAACGAATGCTATCGCTGCAGAGTATTTTGAGAACAACAAAACAAGTACTTTGACATCCTCTTAAAGTAAGGGTGTCTCACACTCTTCATCTTAGTCATATATTGGTCAGTCCTACAAACTCTGAGGGTATTGTCTGACCAGAGCTTACACAGATCTTGATTTATTGTGTCCTCTGGCTTCTGATTTGATTCGAAAATCCTTCCAAGTTGGACCATCAAGATGGTGGATATCGATTAAGTAAAACGCCATTTTGTGTACTAACTCTTGGGGCGTAAAAAGTTAAACAGCAGAGTGACAAAATGGAGGGGGGGGGGAAGGGAGGATGTTTATGTTCCTGTTACTATAGACTGTATGTAAAAGTTTCGAAACACACGCTAATGTAGAAACAACGTAATTTATATTTAATGTTATGTCTTCATCTCTCATTTTCAAGTGTAAATATATAAGTGAATGCTTTCACGCGATGTGATCTATATATTTGTTTTCGAGATTGAAAGTATCGCGAGATAAGTTATCCCGAATAATTTAAAAGACGGGTGCTTCGTTAATTTAGATTAACGTGTATCTCTCGCTAACTGCATCGTTATGTTATTGTATTTACAATTTTTCGTAACAAGCTTTCGTTTGAAGCCATGGCGGAATTTCTTGATTATTAAGGATGAGTCTATCAGTCAAGCGAGCAACTAAACAAAATTGTTAGTGTTATCTAATAAACTTTGTTTGTTTTTCACAATTAACTTTCTTGATGATACATTCTTAATGCACGACAAACAACATTTGGTATTGAAATTCAAATGATGTGATTTTACCAAACTTGATGGTAAATCGGTGACAAAAGCCCGGTTTCAGTATTCCTTATTGATTTTTGTTTTCATTTAAAAAATAGATACAATAAAAATTACCAGAGGTTTTGGTCAAAATTGGATCAATTATTTTATATCAATTTTTCTATCAACTTTTTGTTTTTTTTTTGCCATGTAGGGTATTAATAAGAGATCCACGCTGAATTTACATCTACCGAGACATCACGTGTAAATAATCACCAATAATATGTTAACAATTATTTTCTAAGCTTGAACACCGACTAGTTGATATTGTGCGGCAATACATTAACCCGAGGATTGACGGAACAATCACAACTTGCGACAAAAGGGCGTTTCAACATTTTTCCCCTACGATTATTATTGACTCAAGTTTAATTTAAACTCTGGTTTTATTTCCCAAAGATATGATAACATTGTTTATGACAACGAACATTTGATAGCCGATCAAGTCAGTTTAACACTGATCTGAATTGCGCGCTATTTCGACTGCGAAATATACAAGTTGTCATTATCTGCCAGCCTTTTTTTCGCACAGATCTGTTTGCGACACTGTTTGCTCAAAAACAATCACTACTTCAGGCTCTATTTATCTTTTTTGTTTTCTATTTATACTTACAATTTCATAATAGTATTTTTTTCTGAGCAATAAACGAATCTGAAAATATAAAACTTTGTTTACCTTCTTCCCTCCTGAAAAAAGAAGTAAATTGATTAATATATAAAAATGACCAATTTCCTTTGAACAAAAATAATCATACTTTTACAAGATAATCAAAGAACTGACCCGAGACTTTATTAGACTGACGGACTTTGACAGTCAGGGGTCGTCGTTATTTAGTGATGCCCACTGTTTATAATTATCTCATTTATTATTTGTATTAATCTTATCCTCATATAACAAACTTTTGCTAAAAGTGATTGAGTCGCTTATTATTTTGTATAATACAATTGATTACATGGTTGTTTATTTTCTTATTTTATAAACAATGCATGCAAAAATATCCAATTATATTGTTACAATAACATAACAATGTTTATTAACTCGAGTACATTCACTCGCGCTGTCATAAACAAGACTGACATCTCGACCTTAAATTCGTTTGTTTACAAATTTTACAAAAGAAAAACGCGACATTTCAAATAAGAATTTGAACATGCAACAATATTAAAAGGAATTATTATGAGTTGTTTGAAATTCATATATCATTACTAACGGAATGTTTTGGGGAATTCATCAAAGATAAGTTGAACAAATGCCTCTGGAACTGGCGGTATGACGGAGTCAGGTGAATAATTTCTCACATCACCGTACCTGGAACTTCGTTGCACAACAATGGATATGGATTGCCCGCTTGTTCTTCTGCAACAAAAATTTCTTTTCCAAATGATGTAAATACCATCAATCAAATTTCGTGCACCAACGACCTCAAGTTTAATTGTTAGTAAATAATTACAACAATAGTTTTATTTTACAATAAAAGTTGAGTGATTAATTTTTAATGCCAATTAAAATAAGTCCTGCTGAAAAAAAAAAAATATTTTTTAGATCTATGAATTAGGTATATTTTCTGTTTTCATATGAGCTTTGTCTATATTTAGCTGCGCATGCGCAATACAGCATTGAAAGTATACTTTTAAATTTTCATAAATATAACATGTTTTTACCTTTTGGATCATTGCTATTAGTGGATTTTTTACCTTAAATTGAACGACCAGTTTGTGCATCATAAATTCTTTTTTTTTTTTTCAGATTTTGTTCAACTTATTATTGTACTTATGCACGCATAAGTATAATAAATGGTGGGCTTGCGTGACAACTTGAGAAAATACTAAAAAAAATTAAAAATATCAAGATAATTTTTATAATTTAGTTGGCAAAAGAATCTTCTATGTTTTAGTTAATATTTGTTTTAAAAAACGTTAATATTTGTTTTTTTTTTTTAATTTTAAACATATTAATAAATGTATAAAACAAACAATTTTAAAAACAAGAAGGATTATTTTTATTTTATTTGTGTGATATTGTTTTCAAACTTGATCCAAGTTTATTCTCATTTCCTTCTTAAATATTAATGTAATGAACGTGCCATCAGAATTGAATGTGGTAATAGACCATTTTCTTTGCTATTATGAATATACATAAGAATACCCGCTTACTAGACACATAATTCAGTTATTGTGGAGCTTGTAAACTACTTGGACTACTTCTTCAACCATCATCAAAATCAAGAAAATATGATCTAAAAATTCATACAACCCAACTATGAGACGAATTTTGTTATTATTTCTTCTATTTGTCAGTTTGCTTATTTTTGCAAATTGTTCAATTAGCAATAGCACTTATGGAGACTGCAAGTATAAGTTGGAACACAAACTCGTCTGGGAGTATGAAGTCAAACGAACAAGACCGCCCATAATTTATAATGTGAGTAGAAATGAACAAACAGAAATGAAACGAAAATAAGAAATAATTTTTTTCTTTTTTTTTTTTTATAGGAAGTTGAAGCTCAATATGGCCCAAAAGATGTCACCGTGAAGTGTATAAAAATTGAATCTCTGTCTGACGAAGGAAATGAGTTTGCAAAGATAACATCTGGAGGAATTGGAGACAATTTCGTCAGCATGAAGTTTCGTTGCAAGCCGTTGAAAAATATGCATTACAAAGTTCTGGTTTATGCTAAAGTCATTGAAAAGTGAACAAAAAAAATGTTGTTTAAAGTTCAATCAAAGCTGAATGCTTGGGACAATGAATATCTATTCACTTGAACTAAATCTTAAAGGTATTGTTTTGATTAATGGAACATTCTGTCATTTATCATTCTGTCCAATTTGAAGCTATTATAAAAGCAGAATTGAAGGCTTCCTGTTCAAAAAAAAAATGTACAAATAAAACACAATACAAAATAAACTTACAAAAGAAACTTATTTTCATACAGATAAATACTTGATATAAGACGATCATTTTGTTAGTACTTCCAAAACTATTATAGAAAACGTTCCTTCACGTTTATTTAAAATTGTATCTTTGTTTCTTATTTGCTTGTTCTCATTTTTTTATCATCAAAATGATACCGAAAGAGTTAGAACAATTGTCAGCACGTAGTAGAGTTACTGTTTACTTTTCAGACGGAGACACACAAAATAGGTATTTTTGCAATTTTGGTTCGAATCAATTTATATTCAATTTAGATTATTCTTTTTGAACAAACATATTTCAGACGATAATGTAAAACTTTGTTTTTTCTTTTGAATTTATTAAAATTTGTTGGAGTATCAGTAAGGATGTAAAAAATAGGAAGGAATTAAGGCTCGCAAGGGGCTTGCGCAAGGACAATTGCCAGAGCAACAATGTTATTCCCGAGTACCAGGACAACTGCGTCGGTATAACTCGGAACGACGCCGGCTCGTTGCTTAGTGGTAGTGCGGATTTCGCTGGTGCCGCATCCGGTGGTGCTGACGTCACAACTTCCCTCACTGCGAGATTCGCATTGTCGCTCATCCAAAAACCTCGCTCATCTCATCAAATTTCAAAAATGCCCAGGGTAATATCTCTGCTACATTCCAACACAATTTTTTTCACACTTTAATGTCAATCAAGAAATCATAATCATAGAATAAACAAATGCAATCTCGTTTATATATATATATTTTTTTAATTTTTACTTACCTACAGAGTTCTAAATTAAAATATGAGATGTGATGAAACATTAATTAAAAATCCAAAATTTTTACTTGGAACAATTTTTGTTGTGGATTTGAATTCACTTGGAAACGCGTGCACGTGAACCCACACGCGTTCCATTTACACCCCCTCCCTCTTCTCTTAAGCGCAGCAGCACGTGGACACGTTCATTAAACCATGACTTGTGTTTCAAGCTGAAAACATATGGGATGTGAGATAAAATCAATAAATGACTGAAATATGGTTTAAGGTGTTGAAATAGAAAAGAAATTTAAAATTAATTAATATAAAAAAAAAAACTTTTTACAAGATAAGAAATAAATAATTGTTTAACTTTTTAATTTGATGAGTCAGAAGATTACAAGAATCAGCATATTATTTTAAATATTACTGCTTCATTAAACAAAAAATTGTATATTTTACTGAAAATAATTGATTGCATAGTAATCAACATCATTATCGGCTGAATGATGATGTAATGTTTCAAAAAAAACTTTAATTTCGTTATAACTTTACTTTGGGAAAACAACTGAGATTTAAAAAAGTAAGTAAAGTCCGAGAGGCCCGACACAGCAGCGCCCTCCGGCGTCATTTTACCAGAGTGCCGATTTCTAACCGGTAGCCTGAATTGATATTTCGAAAAGTTTGAAAAATAATTATTATTGGCGCCAGCAAAATTTGACGAGAAAAAAAAGAAAAAAAAAACAAAAATTTCTTGATAATTATAACATAACCTCTAGCCCGTGAGCGTCTAGACAATTGTTATCTCTAAGTTCACTTCATATGTCACTATTAAATCAATACAATTGTTGCTTTTATCGATTCACGTGCCATGCTGTAAATCGTCGATGAACATTGACCGCGGTAGTTTCCGCCAACCGTTGACTCTGTCTGCTATACTTTGTACTTTACTTTTTTCTCATCAACGATTATAATACTACTTTCCTCTTCACAAGAAACTACTTCTTATCAAAAGAAGAACAATTTTTGAACATTCATTTCTTTTAGCAACAATGTTTTGACGGTAAACATTGAATTGTTTACGTTATGAGAATGAAATGTTTACGTTAATTCTGCAAAAGTATTATATAATGAGTCAAATAAAATACTGAAAGACCTGAAAGTAAATGACGAAAGAAAATGTGTGATTACAGAATTCTAAGAACACTTGCAGTTTTCAAAAGAATGATTGACTAGATCCATCAATCAAACTAGGACTTTTTTTCCCCCATAATGAAAATGCCTGAGTTTGTATTTACATTTTCTAGTTTTAGAGATAGAAATAAATTAAATTTGATGGAAGTTATCAAACTATATGATTGAACAATAATAAACTTACTGATTTCACTTGAAAACTGTACATTTGTTCATCTTTAAAAAACAATTGTCTTAGATGTTTTTTCTTTTAGGAAAGTTTCTGTAATTGACTTTGGAATTGTTTGTTAGAATTGCGAATAGGTTTGCAAACTTTGGTTGAAGATCAAGTTTTGACTAAGATAAAGTCGAATATCAGGGGATAAATTGGTTGGAATGGGTTCTCCAAGAGCACATCGATTGGTGCCACATAGTACCAGGGTGAAGGTACTTGCCATCCTATCTGGCGAAATTAACTGCAAGAGTTTCCGTCAGAGATCCTTTTCCCTCTATGCAATTTACAAATGGTAAGACATTTTATTTGTTCTTTCAGCTACAGTCTTCAAAAATTTCACCGAATTTCAAACTCCGAGGATCAATGGAACGACGCCGGTCACTGTTTTTTCGAAATCCTGCAAAACTCAAAGAGGTAAACATGAATAAAATTGTGTAAACAACCTATTTCCCATTTCCTATTTCATTGTAAACAAACCGAAAAATGTTTATGTTTTTTTATTACACCAGAAACAAAAATTACAATTTCAAGGTCAAAAAGATCGAGATATATGTCAACATTTTGTTTGTCATCAAACAAATATTTGTTTATAAATTAAAAAATGTCTTTTGTATTTTGTTTTACAGTGTAAATAAATGAGTTTTGTGTGTTTCTTTCCGTCTTTGTCACTTCTATCCTTTCGTCCTTTTTCTCAGACCATTGAACTGTATCGCCGAAACTTTCGCTATACTACGCGAAAACTGATCATTGTTTTGAAAGGGCCAAACATCAGCGCTATTTCATATCCAACTTATAACCTCTGCGTGACAAGGAAACAATCTGATTTATAATTATTGTACAAATAAATAAACTGATTTTTATTATGAAACAACAACAAACTGTTTTTCATTTTTGTTATTTGTTCAAACAAAAGACAAAGTGAATTGTTGATTTTTGCAGCTAGAAAAGAATACAAATTTGTTAAAAATGGAATCAACGGGAATAACAGAAGGGGACGGAGACAGCGACGAGGATCTCTCTCCAGATGCACTGATCAGACAAAATTTTGAACTGCGTCATCGTTTGGAGGAGGACGCGGCGATTTACAAAAAACGATTGGAGACTTACCGACAAGCTCAACAACATCAAGCTGCTTTGGTTTCTCGTCTCCAAGCTAAAGTGAGACATCAAAAATCATTCAAAATAATAAAACAACAATTAAAAAAAAAAAATAAAACGCAAAATTAAAAATTTGTTAATTAATTACAGGTTTTGCAATACAAGCAAAGATGTTCGGAGCTTGAAAATCATATGACAGAATCGAGCAACTTCGATTACAACAAAACATTTTTACATTCACTGCCGGAAAATTCCGCTTTGAACGCTGCGCAACAAACTTTGCGCGACGTTAGAGAGGACCAAATCCAAGACTTGGATACTGCCTTAAAAAAGCTCACCGAGGAGAGGAAAAAGTACTAACAAACAATGAATAACTTATTAGATCAGTAACAATGAAGTTTGAAGGCAATTAAAAATTGATTGGAACTTAAAATGATTATTAAATTTGTTATTAGGTGTGAAAAATTGATGCAATTAAACAGTTCATTGAAAGACCAACTGGAGGAGTCGCACCAAGTGAACGAAGCCTTGACAAACGATCTGCAAAAACTGAGCAACGAGTGGGACGCGATGAGGGACGAGATGACGATGAAAGAGGAAGAGTGGAAGGAGGAAGAGCAGGCCTTCAACGAGTACTACAGTTCTGAGCACCACAAATTTTTGAGCCTCTGGCGAAACGTCGTGGCTGTGAAGAGACTCTTCTCTGAGATCAAATACAACACCGAGCTCGACATCTCCAAGTTGAAGAACGACTTTGCCAATGCCACTGGCGAGCTCATGTCTGCCTGCAGCAACGCAAATTTTGTTGCCAAGTTGCAAAATGTTTCGACACTTCCTAAGGTGTCAATTCAAATTATGTTTTAATATAATTTTATCATTCAAACATTGTTATAACATTTTTTGTTTCAATTGCAGATGTTGTTACACGAACAAGCTGCGAACGACCTAAAGACAGAAATTTCTTCCCTGAAGCAACAATTTAGCATGGCTCAAAATGAGATACGAACTAAGGATGACAGGATTAATCAACTGATTAGAGAAATACACTCCCTGGTACATTTTGTTTGAATTCAAAATTTGAATAATTTTAAAAGTAAATGTTAAATACAAAAAATAGTAAAATAGTAAAAGTATGTGCTAATTTTAGGAAGAAAGGTGTGCTGAAGCCGAGTCCGGCCTGAATCAAGCAAGCAAGATGCAGGAAGACGCTGAGATTTTACAATCAGCTCTGAGAGATATAGCTCACGCAGTGATACAAGATGCAGAATCGAGAGAAGCAGAGAACATCCAAGCCCCGCCTCACGTACATCTATCGCCTGGAATTCAAGTTCAGAAATCACCCAAAAGAACCAGGAACAATAATGTTCCTGCTTTTGCTGAAAGCACCATTAGTGCTGTCCAGGCTGCCTTACATAAATATCAACTCGTTATTCATGAATTACAAGTACACATATTAAATGAAACGAAATTTGGCGTACAAACTTAACTCAAAGTTGTATCGTTTATAACTTGTGATATTTTTTGTAGGTGAAACTGCAAAGCAATAAAGAACAACTCGTTTTGTCTCGCAAACACTGCGAAAACGCGGAGAACAACGTTCATCTATTGGAAGAAAAGTTGAGCGAAACTGTCGTTCATCTGGATAGTTCGAGACAGCAGTGCAACCAGTTGGTCCAGGAGAAGGAAACTTTGCAGAAAAATTTGCAGACTATTAAAATCGAGAAAGCAAACCTTGAAAAGAATCGAATTGAAATTAATTGCATGGTTTGAAATTAATTAACTTGAACTGTATCAGCTTTTTGATAAAGTTCTTTTTTATGAACGGTTTTCATTTTAACTGTAGATGGAAAATCTGAATGGGGATTATGAAAAGATGCAAAAACACAGCAGCAAGTTGCAAAAGCTCTGCGACGTTCTGGAGAGTGAGAAACTTTATCTGCAGTCAGAAGTTGATAGGTTGACTAAGGATGCAGAATTGAGGTGACTGAAAAAGTTAATTTTGAATTAATATCAACAAAGAATTTCCGGTTTTTTTTTTCATTGAACTGAAACTTTTTTAGGGAACTGACTTTCCGAACTGAGGAAGAAAGATGCAGCAAATTGCGCGAAGAACTTTTGACATTACGAGAAGATCTGAATAAAGCTAATCTGTCGAAAGATATGCTGGAGCAACAAAATTCCGAGGCGAATAATTTGATATCTCAGATTGAAAAAAATAAGGGTATATTAATATTTTAAAATTTTGTTATCGTCCAATAAATGTTAAAGACGTTCTTTTTCAATTTTTAATTCTTCTACCTTTCTAGGCGATTTAGAATTAGAATTAGAGCGAGTAGTTTTAGAAAAATCCGACGTGCAACAAGTTCTAGTCAAGATGGAGACAGTTTGTTTCAATCACGAACAGGATAAATTCAAGTTACAGGAAGAATTGAACAAGGTATCAGAGAAAGATTTCATTTTCAAATGTAACAACAATTCCAGAAGATAAATTGGATAAAAACATTTGTGTTGAACCTTTAGATGACAGAAGAGAGGAACAAATTCTCGAGCCAATGTTCGGACCAGCAGTGCGACTTGAATTCTCTGAGAAAAGAGCTTTTGCAGGCCGAACAGACACGGCTGGATTTAGAATCAGAAAAGGTTAATTTAAATGAGAAGATCAAGTTCCTCGAGATGGAGAAGGAGAAGCTAGAGATGGAATTGGGCCAGGTGACAAGGGAACGTGGCGATTTGAGCAACCAACTATCAATTCTTGCTCGCAAAAAGGAAAGTTTGAATGAGGAACTCATGAGGATTCGACAGCGTTTGGAACAAGCTGGCGATATGAACGGAAGATTGAATAGAAATTTGGAGGATCTGGTCAAGGACAATTTAGAAAAACAAGTAAACTTATTTTAGTTGCAGTTGTAATTTTGATTTAATTAAAAATTTCGTTCTTTTAATTTTATGTTTAATCATATTTTGATAGATCATTTTGGAAGCGAGTGAAAAAGAGATTCAAAGATGTCAAGAATTGTTAGCTTCGTTAAGAAGTGAAAAGGAGACCCTGGAAGGAGTTTTGTTCGACACGCAGACAAATCTGGAAACAACTCATATAAAAAAATCGCAGATGGAAAAAGAGCAGCAGGAATTGTTGATTAAACAAGAAAGCCTTAAACAGCAGGTCTCAAGTTTGACGAAGGAACTGGAGAGCAGCGAGAAACGAGCTCAGGACATGAAACACAGCCTGATCCAGCAGAGCGAGCACCGAGAAGCTGAGTTCGAGCAGATCATCTTGAATATCAAAAAGCAAAATGAGGATGGGATGAAAAAATTGAACGATGAGAAAGTGAATAATGCTTAATCATTTATTACCAAATTCACACGTCTGTTAAAAAATGAATTTGAATATTTTCAAATAATTTCATTGACTTCGTTTTTTCTTTTTGAAGGAACAAATTCGATTATCTCTGGAGAAAAGATTGCAGCAGAGTGTTTCGCAATTGGCAGGGGAGAAAGATAACGAGGTGATGCAACTTCAGCAGAGAATCGAGGAACTGCATCAGCACAACGAAAACATTTGCCAGCAACACGAGGAAGTTTTGTTGAGGGCTGAGAATGATAAGCAACAAGCTTTATTAATTGGTGCAGTATAATTAACTTTTCAGTTTCATTCATAACAAAATTGATCTAATGTTTGACTTAAAACAACGATTTAATTTTAATTTTATTTCTCTAAATTAAAAAAACATTCCAGCTCATCATGATCAACAGGCCCTGATAGAAAAATTGGAATCAGCATATAGAGATCTGGAGGAAGAAAAGGGAAACCTGGACAGAGTTCGTAGGGAAACAGGAGCCCGAGCTGAACAGGATCGAAACCTGATCAATCAGCTGCGAGAGGAGCTGAATCGACTTAGAAGCAAGTTTGACGAGATGTCAGTGCAATGCGAGGACGAAAAAGCAAAGCTGGATCTGAAAATTGAGGAAGTTCTGAAAGAGAGGGAGACCGTTCGAAAGGAAGTGGAGGAGTTGCAGGTGCAGCTCCACATCGCTGAAGACAAAATCGATGGGCTTAATAATCAAGTTTATGAAACCACACGAAAGATCAAAGACGGTGAAAACAAAATGATAAAAGAAATTAAATTAGAAATATAAATTTTATTGATCAATTTTGTGAGTTTATCAAAACTCGATAATTTTCAATTTTGAATGAATGCAATTTCAGGGGAAAATAGTATAGAATCGCTAAGAAAAGATTTGGTAGACACTCGAAGACAACTCACAGACTCAGATTATGAGAAGGATAAGTACAGTAGTAGCAACAAGGAACTTCGTGAGTACATCAAAAGAATTGAGAGTGAGAAAAGGGAACAGGCTCGTACTTTGGAGGAAACTTATCAGAAGCTAACAGGTCATATAATACAATTTTTGATCGAATTTGAAATTCCTTTTTTTTTCTTACTAAAATATTTTTTATACATTTTCAATTTTATAGCTTTGGAAGACGCAAAGAGTGGTCTGGAATCTGACAAGATGAATCTTCAATCGACAATTCACGACTTGGAACGTCAAATAATGAATTTGGAACAGCAAGTCAGACACGTCCAAGACAACCTGCAGAAATCGCAGGCCTCCATTTGTCAAGGGCAAAACGATGAAAAAGAATTACAAAGCAGACTGGCGAACGAGATGGAAGAGCGAGAAAGATTGCAACTGCAATTACACCAGGCCAAGAAGCAGGTTTGTACATTTTATTTTATAATACAAAAAGAGAATTAAAATGTTCAATTGATCTTAATTTAAATTATGTTTAATTAATTTAATGATTGAAAAATTGCAGATTTCTGAACTGGATAACAATTTGGAAGTTACCAGGCAGGAACTTGGCAGGATGAGATGTCGAGCTGATGAAGAAACTGAAAGGTGGCGAGCACGAGAGCAGGAGCTTGTCGTCAGAATAGACGAGGGAAGGTGTAGAGAAAGAAAATTGGAAGACCAGAAACATAATTTGGAAGTCTGTCTGGCTGATGCCACACAACAATTGCAGGAACTCAAAGTATAATATCTCTGTTTTAAAAAAGAAGATTGAAATAAATCTAATTTTGTTAAACAAACAAAAGTTTAAATTGAATTGATATGTTTAAATCAATTTTTTAGGCTCGTTTGAGTGGTGCGGAGGGAAGAATCCGAGCCCTCGATGTACAATTATCACAACTCGAAGGGGAGAAAAAAGAGGCGGAACAAAAATTGAGCAGTGTAGGTTCAACTTTGAGACGAATAGCTGGCATCCAATTGGATGGGTCAGTTAGTATGCCTTATAAACTTATGAGTCCTTCTAGAAGGTGGAGTCCAGTTCGAGGTGAAAAAAAATAATATGCAATTTGGAAAGTAGAGAAATTGTAAATTGAAAAAAAAATGAAAAATTGGATTTTTTCTGTTAGTTTCAGAACACAGCGAAAATCAACGTGACGTTATTATCGATGTGGATCCAGAAGCTGTGAGAAAGGGTGTTCGAAGTTTGATGCAACAAGTCGCTCAGATTGAACGCGAAAGAGTATAGATTACAGTCACTTATTTATATAATAAAACTAAATTTGAGCAAATGGTTATTTGATTAAAATCAATCTCTCAGGACGACTCCAAGACCGAATTAAACAATCTGAAAAAACAACTTTCCGAATTGCAAAACAACCAGCAGCAATCCGAGAAGAAGCTGAATTCCATGTCGAACACTTTACGGTCACTGCAGGAGGAAAAATCTTGCCTGGAAACAAAACTTTCTCAGAAGCAAGGAGCTTATCAGATAAATGTCCGTTTGAATATGTTAAACTGTTGTTTTTATTAAATTTAAATTAAAAAAAGTTAATTGTCATTTTTAATTTGATTATATTATAAAAATGATTAATTTTGTTTTATAATTTTAGATTGAAACTTTGCAATCGAAAACTGAAGAAGTTGGACAACTTCGCGAGAGAGTTACACATCTGGAATTGCTTGTTAGTAACGAAAGTGAGGAAAAAGCTTTATACGAGGTGAGATGAAAATTATTTTAATTATAACAAATTCATAAATTTTCGAAATAAAGTAAATTAATATCGTAAAAATGTCTTAATTTTCAAACGTTGACTAAAGATCAATTATTTTGTTTAATTATGTAGGAAAAATTGGAAAAACTTCGTTCCACAGTGAACAAATTAGAAAACGATAAGCGCAACTTGCAAGAAGATTTGGGACGAAATGAAGCTCGAGCTACAAAAATGGAGCTGCAACGAATGTCGCTGGAGGGAGATCTCCAAAGGTTGCAAATGATTTTGCAGGAGAAGGATGTGAACATTCAAGTAATTGTTAAATAGAAGAACTTAAACAATTGGAAATAAGAAAAATCATTGTTATTTAATTCTTGAATATTCGATTCATATGATTAAGTTGATAACGAATGTACTTTTTGTTAGAAACTTCAAGACCGTTACGACGTTCAGATTAGAACAATCTCGAGTCTGGAGGAACGTTGTTCGTCGTTGAAAACAACAATCGAGCAACTGAATTGTTCTTTGGAGAAGGCCAGCAATGCTGAGACCGAACTTAGATCGCAGATCAGTTCTTTGCAGAAGAGTTTGGTAGAATCCAATTCCAATGCCCAAACTGGTAACGAAAAAGTTAAACAGGTAATAAATACAAGATCTAATTATCATTCAATCCATAAACTCAATTCAATTTTGATTAATTAAATTAACTAATAATGTTTCAGTACCAGAAACAACTGAGTCACGTGGAAAACGAACGCAGATTACTAACAGAGCGACTGGAATCCCTGCAGGAATCTCTGACCAACATGAAACATCTCAACGAAACTCTTAACGCTCAGAACAGTCGTTTGCAAAACGAGCTGGCGACAGTCGAAGTACAAAAATCTGGTGTTGAGGCTCAGCTGAGGATTGTTAACTGGTCGCACGACAGCGACACGAACAAAGACGAGGAGCTCGTTAAGCAGCTCTACGCGGCACAAAAAGAACGAAGTGAACTCAAAGGAAAAGTCGACGCACTTAATGATAAAGTAAAACCTTAACTTTATCTTATAATCTGAAATGTTTCCCCTTTATTAATCAAAATCCAAATTTACGGTCTAGGTCAAATATTTGGAATCAGAGAAACGCAATCTAGAGAGACAGCTTTCCTCAAGCAGATGTGGCTACAGAAGTAAGAGTTACGAGAGGCCGGAAAAAGCCTATGTGGAGCTGATAGGGTCGAGCATCAGCATCGATACTCTGGAGCACGAAAATCGTGAACTGCGTATGAAAGTGCGTAAACTGGAAAGCAACCTGGCTGAAAAGGAGTCCGAGATAATTCAATTGAAGAAATCGCAAAACGCGTCGCAGTCGGTTTTGCAGCTTGTTCGATCCGATAAGACTGGCGAACTCGAGCGAATTAGGGCGGCTCAGTTGCAGGCTGAAAAATTACTCGAAGCTCGAGAGATGAGTCATCGGCATCAAATCATGAGACTCGAGAGTCAAGTAAATAAAAAAAAATCAAATGAACTAACAAAAGGACAAACGTATTTAAACTTTCTCATTTTTAGGTACAACTTTTAAAAGAGCAACTGAGCCAGGAAATCAAACGCCGTCAGATGTACGTCTTGCGGAGTTCTCGTGCTGGAAGAGAGATGCAACAATTGCGCCAGGCACTGGGCGATTCGTTGAGAACTGTCGCTCAGGATCCGTCCTTGGATGCTGTCCTTTTGGAGCACGAGGCTAGGAAACTTGATTCGACCCTCAGCTCTTCTAGTCTGCCGCCTTCCTTGGCTTTGCCCCCGCCTCCCTCTTCGTTATACGAAAGAAGATCTCAAACTCCTAGTTCTTTAAAATAATTGATTAATTAATTTCTATTTTTCAACCGTTCAATTGTATACGATTTTGAATTACTTTTTAAACGGTATGGCAATTTTGTGATATTATTTTTTAGTTTATTGTCGATTTTGTTAATTTATTTGATGGTTGAATATTATACAAATACTGTTAATCGGCGTTATATAGCTAACCACCGGTAGTTTCAAATATTAAACTGCCGAAAATTTTAAAAATAGTTGTAGTTATCAAAATATAACGAAAGTAAGGATCATTTATAAGAATCCGATTTAAAGAAGCAACTTTTTGAATTGTTTAAAAATTGATCCATTTTTGTAGTTGAGGATATGATTCATAATCGAAATTTGAAAAAAAGTATGCAATGCTTTGTTTAGTCTCGTACCTGAGACCTATGTGAAACATATAACAATAGCATTATAGTAAAAGACTTCGAATCTGAATTAGCGTCCGCATATAGAGAAATAGAAAAAAAGGTTGCATTTTAATGACATGTTCAAGGAATGGGTTAGTTCAACCGAATAATTCTGTAGGTTCTGAAAATTCTGACCGAATTATTAGGTAGGTTGAACCAACACGTTACTCGATCATGCCATAAGTAGCAGGAAAAATGTTAGAGAAATGTTTCCAACGATGGTAAACAGAGCCGATTGGGTCAATTCTCTGACTGAGAATCCGGGACATCCAGTCGTGCCGCATGAGATTTTGAATACAAAAATAATCTTACATACGATTTTTTACTTGCCTATACTTTCCATGTAAAATGATTTGCCTGAAAATAATTAGAAAACCCGATTTGTGTTATTGCAATATGAAAATATAAAATATACAAATATTAAAAATACAATGAACAATTATTGTTGACATTTCCAAACCTGATCATTTTTAAAAGAACAATAAATTGGTATCTACATTACCGACAGTTGGTAAGCATAAATCTACCTTTCAATTTGTTTTTGTTGTGAACTCAAGTGCACGGCACGAGTTTGAACTAACCTCAAAAATGGCACGTTCCAAAAAGGTAACCTTATCTTTCAATATAAACACAAAAACAATTTGTTAAGTGATTATCAGAAAAAATGATCAATTTGATTAAATTACAATTTTGTTGATTGAAAATACAACAGGGTCGTTGCGTTAAAAGAAACAAACAGCTAAATAATGAGGAAAAGAAGGAGGATCTGGAAGCACCCCACTCGTTCGTCATCCACCGAGGTTTACCTGGGGACCACATTGTCGAGCTCACACGAGACTTTCGGCGAGTTTTAGAACCTTACACAGCTTCCTCTCTGAAGGAAAGAAAAACAAACTCGATCAAGGATTTTGTAGCCATCTCTGGTATCTTTCATGTCAAAACCATGTGTATCTTTTCTAGAACTGAACTTGGAATGTATCTGAAACTGTGCAGGTAAAAATAATTAATTAAAATTTTAACGGTTATTTAAAACATTAATTTATATTAAATTGTCAGTTTTTTGCATAATTTCATTTTATTTATTACACAAAAACGTCAAAATAAATGAATGAGAATAACATATTTTTTATTTGAACATTTTAGGATTCCTCGAGGACCAACTCTCACTTTCAAAATCGTAAACTTTTCCTTGGCCAGAGACGTGGTTTCGGCACTAAAGAAGCAGATGGTTTTTGAGGAAGCTTTTAAACACGCTCCACTGATCGTATTGAATAATTTCAGTGGAGAAGGCATGCAGATGAAATTAATGGCTTCCATGTTTCAAAACATGTTCCCCACTATAAATTTGACCACGGTACACAACTAAAAATGTTTCATAAACTTCTGGAACATAAACATCCTTAAATTAAGTAACAAAATGAACAAATTATTTATTATTGGGACTGAATTTTGCAGGTGAACCTAAGCAACATCCGTCGATGTGTCTGTTTGAATTACAACGCGACAAGTAAAACTATCGACTTCAGGCACTACGCGATCAAAGCCGTCCCGGTTGGTTTGTCCAAAGGGGTCAAAAAGTTGGTCCAATCGAAAATACCAAATCTTTCCAGGTGCAATGATTTTGCTGACTTTTTAACCAAACCGACCATGTCAGAAAGTGAGGCTGAGGACGACCCAGCCAGCCATGTGGAACTTTCTCAAAAATTATCATCCAGAGGAAATCACGAGAAACAAACCAGTGCCATTCGGCTTTTTGAATTAGGACCAAGATTGAATATACAGGTAAACCAAGCAATCCTTTTTTCGAATTTTAATTAATTTCAAACAATTAAAATGATTAAAAAACGCTGAATAATTGAATATTTTTCTATTTATTTAGTTGATTAAAGTTGAAAATGGCTTGCTGGACGGTGAAGTTCTTTATCACGAGCTGGTGCACAAAACTGAGGAAGAAAAGCAGCTAATAAAGAAGAAACGAGATGAAAAGATGCGACTGAAAGAAAAGAGACGAAAGGTCCAGGAGGATAACAAAAAAAATAAAGAGAAGAAGAAAGAAGATCACAAGGCGAAATCATTGAAGGGGATCAAAAAGAAGATTGAGAGCGAGGAGATAATGAAAAAGTTGGCCAGCGAAGCGGACCAGTCCACGAAAATTGAGGATGATGATGATGTGGAGTATTTTAGACAGGAAGTTGGAATTGAACCTGAAAAAGGTATGAAAATGAAAATGAATTTCTATCAAAATTGATATTGCAATTGTTTTATATATATATATATATTTTTTTTTTTCAGAATTATTTGAAGGGAAGAAAAGGAAAAAAACTTTCGCACCAAAATATAAAAATAAGAAAGCGAGGACCAGCAAGTAGAGTAATTTTATTGTTACAAGTTTATATTGTAATTATTAATTTTTTTTTCATAATACAATCTCTATCGTTAGCGAAAATCTGTCTCTGAACTATTCATTTTGTTCCATCCGTCGCTTCTTCGATGTCTCCCACATTTTCTATCTCCGAAACTCCGGCGTCAGAATTCTTCTTGATCACGTACCAGTTCCCTAGATGAAAACCCCAGTCCTTTTGCGGGTCGAAGGAAATAGTAGCTGAACAAAATTTCGTGAGTTAAACATTTGAAAATATTCAACGTTCAAAGTTTAGAATTGAAAACAAAATTTGTAACTGAAGGTTCAATTATTGATTTTTCAAAAATTCACTAACAAACGTCTATGAAGAAATTTCCAGACTCCAAAAGTCTACCATTTTTTCTATCCTCCTCGATCGTTTTGAAAGTTTCCACGTCTAGAGGGGGGAAAGATTCATCGTAATTCGACGATGTGCCAAATATTTTTTGCTTCATATTATTAAACCAGTTTGTAATTTTGTCCAAAAAGCCAGCATTTTGGTGTAACTGATCTAAAAAAATGTTTTTGGCTAATGAAATTCCAAAACTAAAAATTTGCAAAAGCTTGAATTGATGAAAAGAAGAAAGTTCGAACCCATTACCTGATATCGGTGTTCCAAAAACGAAACAAATTTGACTGGAAATAAGACCCAGTATCAACCACGTTAATACCATCGTGATTTTTTATGATGTACTGGTTTGTTTCAACATTCTACCGAATAATTCTATTATTTTTTTCTTTCAACGGAAACGTGACATCTTCCGCTGGCTTGTAATTATATTTTCGCATGATAATTTTGAAATCAGAAGGATAATCAGAAGGATTATGTAGAATAGATGTATGATAAAAATTACATCAGCATCAATTATATCATATTCAACTTTGATGATGCAGTTTTAATTATACTACTTTTTAACGTTTTTGTTTGTATTATTTTTTAAATTCATTTTGACGTTTTATCTTAATTAAAAGGTGCCATTTTGTTCTTGCGTTTTATTGAAAGATACCATTTTGTTTTCACATCATCCGCCATTTGAGTCACTCCAAAACAGTTTTATTTTCAAGTAAAATTGATAACAGTCAGAATTTTTATTAAGAGCTTTAGGAAACAATATTTTTTTGTCATTTTTTTTTTTTTAAATACCCTTTCTGTTTTTTAATGGAATTCTGACTTCATTTTCTTAGTTATTAATATTTGCAATTCTCTTTCTCTCTTTCTCTATAGTTTACTTCTCCAACAGCTCTTAAGAAATTTAATATGGCGTCTCTACCCCTACTTATTACACTCAGATAATGACCAGGAGCGTATCTTTTCCTTTCGGTTCCTAGAATATTTTTATCCTCTGTTTCTAAAGTTGAAGACTTTGTCGAATATGTTAACGGGACTTTAAGGAATGATGGATTTATATATCTGAAAGCTGTAAATAAGAATAAAACTGTTCTTTCAAAATAACGGACAAAATAGGTAAACAACAATTTTTTAAAACAAGTTTGAAAAAATGCAAATAACAAACTATGAATTTATTATTAATTTCAATCGAACAAAAGTTCGAATAATAATTTATTTTTGTTACATTTTGATTACAGGTTTTTGAATTCACACATTTTTTTTCTGTAAACATCGACACAGATTTTATGACTTGATCTTTTTTAAAATGTCACAGGGTGTGTTAGAGATTAGAGAAATCTAAAAAATGCTTTAAATTATAACGTTTTCCGGTATTCCATGGTTTGAGACATCGTAAGAAAAACAGTTAATCGGTCCGTTAAGAGTCAACTTAAATATGTCAACAACATCGAAAGTATTTCGTTTTGTTTACTTTTGAACAAAATCATCTGTTCATTAAAAACAAAACAAAAGATATAAACAAAAGCGTTTGTTTAAATTGAAAACATTTCGGCGCCAAATTCAACTTGGCAGAAAAATTTGCAACAATAATATTTTCAAAAATGTGTCTCAATTGTGCATCTCACATGCACAATCTTGAGTTGTAAACAATTGTTTACAATTTGGTTAGATACAATTTATAGATAATTGACGAAATTGTATTAATTTATTCGATTTTCGAATACTGATTTGATTTCAAATTTGAAGTGAAAAAATTGGAACAAAAGAAAGAAAAAAAAAAGAAAGTTTAGAAAAGACCGGCTGGTCGATTCGTACGTTCCTGAATCCGTCCCGTGTTTCGTGTATCAGCTGCAAACGCTGTTAGTTACAAGTGTGAGTGTTGGGGATCTAGTTAATGTGGACAAGCAGCGCTATTTTGACGAAATCCAAAATGTCTGCTTCGCCGATCGACCTATTGTGATGACTTATTTATTTATTGATAACCGCGTCCCTACACCCGTTTGTAAACAATGGAAGACAAGCAGTGCCAGGACGAGATCCCTTCACAAAATCATCCCGAGATGCCGATCGATGTTGCCCAAAAAGTTGAAGGCAAAATTGTCAACAGAGAGACGTCCAGGAAAGAAGACGTGAGTAGAAAAATGCAAACATTTTTCTAGGCTGTCAATTCCTTCGCCGAAATTCAATGTCAATGTAAATGTTTTGAAACTCTTTTCAAAGAGGTTATATTTTTGTTGATTCCAATCCTGATTTCGTTTCCGTTATTTCTTTACATTATTTTTGTCATCATATCCTTATCATTTTTTTAAGAAGAGAAAAACAAACACAGTTTGTTTATTTTTTCTGTCAAACAAAAGTATACAATAAAATGAAACAAATGAAATAACAGAAATGATTTTGAATCAAATAGATAATATGGAGCAATTGTTTTTATTTTTCATCACTGAACTTGTTCTTTTACTTTTTATTTGCAACAACTAAATTTGATCATTATTTTTAGGTTAACGAGAATGATGATTCACATTACAAAAAAAAGTACAATCTCAAGGATCTGGAGGTACACGTCGAACGGTGCGACAAGATCTGGGAGACTTTGAAACTCATCCGAAATGTTCAAGGACCCAAGAAGAAGGTCACAAAAAATTCAACAAAAAGAAACAAATCCGCGACCAAAAATGCGAGCTCCACCCGTCGAACGAAGTTTACCATCAAAATCATGGGCAAACGTCGGATCTTTCACTGCAATGTCTGCGGCAAGAGTTACGCCAGATTCAACAGTCTGCGCCACCATCTGTTCGTCCTTCATCAGCACCACGTACCGCCCGGTAAACGAGGCCTGCTGTTCGAGCATGACAAATCCCGAGCTCGTTTCATCGAGAAGATCAACGAGAATGAAGATAGGAAACGAAAAACAAAAGACCTCGACGATGTTTCTGTCCGGAAGAAAGTGAAACTGGAGCCGATAGATCCGGAGTTCGAAGTTTCGGAGCCCAAAGAGTCGGTTGTTGAAGAGAAGCCCAGTACCGAGAATCTGATAAAGTGCATTCTCTGCAGACACACCGTTAAGAATATTCAAAGACACATCATCGAGTACCACAAGATCAGTTATCCGGATCTAATCATGGAGCAGTGCATGAAAGAAAATGACAAGAGTGTACCGCCTGTGGAGCCGAAGACCAAAGTGGAACCAAAGATACTGCCGAAAAAGAGGCCTTACGTTCGGTCGCTGAAAAAAAGGAAAGCCCAGACGAAGGTGCGGAAGAACGAGGTGCCGGAGATGGTCAAGGGTTTGTATCCTTGTAAACAGTGTTCGGCTACGTTTGATAATATGAGGGGCTATGCTAATCACCAAAGGATCCACATTGGCACCAGCAATCGGTTCAAACAAATCAAGAAGAAGAAACCGGTGAAGAGGGCTTTGAAGAGACCTTTCAAGAGGCTCCTGCAGAAAGTTCAGAAGCCTGAAGTAAAGTTGGAAGAGAACTCTTCTAATTTGGAGGAAGAGAAGACTGTTGAGAAATCGAACATTGAAGAGGAAGAACTGCAGTTCAAGACGAGCGAACTTAAAAAGAGACTTTTGGAGGAAGAGGAAAGGAGTAAGAGGAAACCGGCAAAGAGGCCTTTGGTGGTGGAATCGAAGGTTCAACATTTGGAGAAGCAACGCACAGAAGAAGATACAATCGAGGAGGCGCTCTGTGAATGCGGGAGGTCCTTCAGAAATCCGCACACCCTCTATCTTCACAAGGTTAAGTGCAAGTGGACGAGATTTGGCGAATCTTCGAACGCTGCTAGGCACAGCAGTGATAGGGATTCTGGGATTGGGATCAATATCACTATAAAGAAGAAGAATAACTCTTATGAGATTGTAACGAAGGACAAAAGTACCACGAGCACGGAAACTTCGTCGGTTAATTCCGCTTCGGGGGAGGAGAACGAGAAGGAGGATAAGAGTTCGGAAAAAACTTCTTATTTCAAGGAGAACAACGTGGTGATCCTTCAGAGGGCTGAAGATGACGAGGAAGTGGACATTGAGGATGTGTCAACTAAGAGATTCGACGAAGAAGATAATCCAGGTTGAAGATTTGCAAACAACTTATTTTCGTGATTTCTGAGGGTTACTAAAAAAATATTATAACAAGAGAGAGTATTGTTAATTAATGAATGTTTGTTTTCAGAATGTTCCAGTTCTGGTCAACTGACTGAACCCAATGGATCCTGCCAGTTGAGCGAGGTGAACTCGTGTAACGAAGCAACCAGCTCGCTCTCAAAACCCTTCATTCCCGTATTAAAAGAAGTTTGTCGCAAATCGGTGACAGCGGACGATTCTCATCTCTCAATGGACTCCGTGAAACCGAAAGTTAAATCGAAACCCAAACCTAAATATAAATCCAGCGACACCATCCTCTCACTGCCCATCGAAGCTTTGGATTCTCTCCCACTCATCTCCAAGGAGAGAAACCTGCCAATGCTGAAAGCCCGTAGACGAGCCCTTGAGCAACAGTGTCACTGCGGTAGAAAGTTCCGGAGCACCTACTACTTGAATCTGCACGTAAAGAAGCTCCACCCGAACCTTTTGGACTGCAGTTACTGCGAGACAACGCTCGAGAATTATTCCGACTTTGACAAGCACGAGTGCGAGGTTAAGAAGCTCGACAAGGCCGATGAGAATCTCTTCAAGCTGCAGTGTCCGGAGTGCAAGGTCTTCTTAGAATTTTCGTTTGAGTATTTCGATCGCCACACGATGGCCCAACACTTCAACCCGACCATGCCTTATCAGTGTTTTCTCTGCGGCGAGAGGTTCGAGAACGCCTCGAAAAGAAAACTGCATTTTAGACGCCACCCCATCCCGCCCTGTAAGAAGTGCAATGTGCGACTCCACTATGAGTACCAGATGAAACACAACTTGTATCACCAGGGGATTGGGTATCCCTGCCACAGGTGCAAGCGAGCTTACTCCAAGAGGTGCGTGATGATCAAGCACAAGGCGGCCCATGTTAAGAAGATGGAGGGGTACGTCACCTGTGATATCTGTGCCAAGGAGATCAAAAGCTCGGCGTATAAGAAGCACAAATACATGCACACGGTTGAGTACAGTTGTCAGAAATGCGGCGAGGTCAGGCTGGGTGTGAGCAAACTGCAGCTGCACATCGACCAGAAGCACAAGGACGATTATCCGTACGTGAGCTGCAAGTGTTGCAAGATGGTCTTCGCAGTGAACACACAGCTGGACAAACATATTGCAAGTGGGGACTGCATTGCGTACAAAAATGAGATGGTCGCGAGAAACGCCGCAAGAACCGAAGATAGTCTGGTATTCGTGCCTGGCAAAACTTCGATCTGCGTTGCGGATAGCTCGGGAACTCTGGCCACAAGCTCTGGGGCTAGTGACGATGACGAGGGTGCCAGAGAGAGGATCATCGCTGGATACAGGAACGAAGAGATCTTGCAACAGAATTTGGAAGTTATCTCTTAGTTAAGACTGAACTGGGCTGTACATTGTGTAAAGTTGTATTGTGCTTTACTTCAAAGCTACACTGAATCGTAGGATCGGTGACTATTTATTTTTACATGTACCGAAATAATTATATTTGCGACAGTAATCGAATTTTAATTTGAAATAAACGACGGTCTGCGAGTTGTAAATGCTTTTAATAGATTTTTCTTTTTTTTTTTTATCGTTTCTTAATTATTAGTCTGGGTGTTGAGGAAGGTGTACATATAAGCGTGAAAAATGTCGTAGAGTTTATAGCTGTTAAAAGTGTATAAGCTAATTGATGATACATGAAGTGGGAATTTAAAATCGAGACAGATCGAAAATTTTCATTGTTACATCTTTTGCAGTTGCTTTGTTTAAAAGAAATATTACTAGAGATGGACAAAGTTGACTTGATATTTGTTAGATTAAAAATGTTTGGAGATCAATCATGACACTATCACTAGAATGAAATTAATTTTATATGAAGATTATGTTGCTGTATTATTTACTATATACAAGTTGCCTGAACGGTCGAGAATGAGGGCTGTACAAATAAACAAAATGTGAGGTTGTATAAAATTTATCATACACCTGTAAACTGATCACAACTGTTTTTGTAAATTTACATGCATATTCTTTTTATTTCATTTCCATCCTTAAACTTTTGATGTGATTTTTCGAATTTATAATGATAAAAAAAAAGGTGTATATTAAACGAACGTATTTATAATCCAATAATGTCCATTTTTTCGTTCGAAATAAACTGAAGAAATTCATAAATGCTTTGTTAAGTTTAATAATTTAATAATTTGACTAGTTTTTATTATTTGTTTTGTTTTCATTATTTGTCATTTGTTAAAATGACAGATACTTTTTTTGTGATGTATTGTTGTTGTTGACTAGAGTTTGCACTTGAACAAACTTTAGAGGTTATATCAACCGATCAAACCCGTGTTCGATAAAAATTCGTTAAAAGCTCCAAAAACAGTTTAGAATAAATGTCCAATTGCCAATGTCTTGACATCATTTTGACATAAATATAAGGAAAAATTTGAACAAAAATGTAAAAACAAGAAGTTCAAATTCAAACTTTGTCACTAAGAATGTGCAGTGACTTTACCGGCAAAGACTATCGAAACCATGCAAACTACGACCCTAACCTCAAACTAAGATCTTGCATCTTATTTTCAAATACATCGCTCGTACGACTTCAGTGGTGTTTAAAAAAAACAAACATAACCTTCTTTAACCGGTATATATTAAACATTATTTTTATATTTGATATTCATTGTTTACAAATTGATTTTTTTTTTACTTCTTGTTGTTTTTTTTTAAATCATTTTCTTTCAATTTAACTTTTAAATCAATTCATATTTCGTAAATTATGATCAAATTTTAATTACAAAAATTAGAATAAGAATAATACACAAAACAAATATGTACAATTAAATGTTAAGAATAATGAAGAATAAAATTTGAAAAACATTGAAATAAATAAGGGAGAAAAAAAATGTTAAGGAGGCTGGTTGAACTTTAAGGGCAGGAAGGATTTGCATTGTAGGTCACTAGATGTCGCAAGGGGTGCCAAAAGGCTGGAACGTCGGGGGTTCGTTCGGTACAGTTCGCCATTGGTCGAAGAGGCACGACAAAACGAAGCGGAGTCTCGCGAAGCAGCCGAAGGACAGTCCCGACGCGTCAGGTCGAGTGTCGACCCATCTTTTGACGTCTCGACTGAGCGCGCGTCTCGCTGAAACTCGACTCCGGCTCTCTCTCTCTTCTCGCATTGGCTCGCAAACGTCCAGTGAGATGAATCAGCACCGGCCTCGCGACGCTCCACGATAACAACAAAACGGACCCGACATGAACGTCGCCTCGAACATCCTGTGACCCAACGTAAACCTTGTCCCAATTTTTCTGCCCAGTTATCAGCTTAACAGCGCGTAGCCGAAACCCTCCCAAACAAACCGATCAATTTTGTCCGTTTTCTGACAGAAAATCGCTCGTTTTCATCCACAAGTTTTTGTGACAAAGTTTTTTTTTTAGTTTACTTCAAAGTGTTTGGCTCAACTTTATTTTGACTGAAAATAAAATCCAACAAAAGGGTCAAGAAGGAGGAAAAAAGTAAACAAAAAATGTTGACAGAAAAGAAAGGGAGGGTAACTGAGTGACGTGATTTGAGTGAACAATTGAGTTTTAAGAAATTGCAATTGACAAATCGAACAATATACATTTGACCTGCGCAACGTGTTGTTCTTGTTCCAGGAGGGCGTGTTGGTTCCCCGAGAAAATTTGCTGAAAAGTTGTGTTGATCGATTTGGAAGCAATCGGTTTATTACATTTTTCGACACTGTTTACGCTCATCATTGTTGTTTATACAAAATTCGATTCTTTGGGATTGTTTTTGCATTTTTTTTTTTTTTTTCAATTAACATTTAGTATGAAAAGTAATTAACATTCAAGTGGAAATATTATCAAGATGAAATCAAAACAAAATTTGTAAACAAAAAAATGTGAAAAGTTTAATGACAAGATGAACAAATTAATTGTACCAGAGTTATTGAGAAGCAGTAAAGTTCACGGTGCATTGTTGGGATCTTAATTATCGTATTAAGTAACTTTTATTATATACTTAATTAAGACCAATCGAGGTGAACATGAAGTGTGAAACAATGTCACAAAGTGTATTGTAATTAAAACCCAATGAATAATGTGAAAAAAAAATACAGCTCTTTTATAATCGTGAGAAAATTCACTGTGATCTAAAATGTTTGACGAATGTGTTACATTTTTATAAAATCATCATTGACAGATTTTGACATCAGAGGGAAACACAAAAAAATGTCCTTCACGGTTTACCAGAAAAGCAAAATTTATTTATGGCAATCATAAATCATTGGACGATGGTCGTTTGATTAAAAAAAAAAAAACGTTCAAATTATAATGCGTCAACAAAAACAAACGATGAAGGAAGAAATAAATTTAGATAGAAAAAAAGTAAACAACAGGATGAACGAAACCGAGCGATTTTCAAAATTATCCTTAAGTGTAAAAAAGTTGTTTTTCGGTTTTGTTTAAACATAGTGTTTTTATAGGGGTGTTGTAGTACACTGATGTGAAAAACCCTGTGGCAGTTGGGAGAAAAGTGGAAGTGATCGTGGCTTCGAATCAAATATCGTGGAAAACAATATAAAGGCAATCAAGGAAGCAAGATGACGGGCGAGGAAGGCAAAGGGGAAGGCGAAACGAAGATAAACGACAACGCGAACAACGTGAACGCAAATGTCAACATCAGTCAACAAAACGGTGGCACGGAAAAGGCACCGATGGTCGCTGGGACCAACGTCGAAACGCTACCTCGCACTGGCAAGGTAGCTCCTTTCTTCTTTCTCCAATTATTGATTTTCCTCCGCCCGGCATGACGATCTTTCCTGCCCTTTCATTATTTTATTGCTAACAATTACTCCGTACTTATGTCACGCAATCCACCATTTTCCACCCTTGATAGTTTAAAATTTTATATGCATTATCAAAGGGGGATTGTTCTTGGAAAGTATTTTTGGAGTTTGTTAGAAAGAAAACACAAAACTGGTTCGCACAGCAGCAAATCAAACTGACTTCTTTTTAAACCGTTTTAAAAACGCTAACTTGCTAACGGTAACTTGCGATTGAATATTTTTATCATAATCAGCTTCAATGTTTCAACTTGAAAATGAAAGAAATGAGAAAGACGCATATAGAATGCTGCTCTGCCTCTAGTTATATGTTTATTAATATACTTTACAAAGTATAATTTTTCGTTGATACACGATCCTAAATATTTTACTACATTTCTGTGTGAAATTCATATCTCACACTAACTTTGTTTGAATTAATAATAACAAACGAGTTCACATGTTTAATTTGTTTCTTTTTAATCGTGTCTTCAAAATTTTCCTTCATTTTACAGAAACTGTTTTGAAGTTCCTCTTGGACTGTCGTTATACATTAAGGCGTTTACATATCGATCACGATTTAAGTTGCGCATTTTAAGTAGTTCGATAATATACTGCTGTAAATTTACCATAAAATAACAATCCGTCTCACATCTCTGCAAAACAGTTGATAGTTACAAAATGCCTCCTTTTGTTTTAAAACAACTTTTTATCAATCATTGTTCATATTTTTACCCGCAAGATTGATTTTAAACCGCGTGAATTGACAGCTGTCGGTGAATAGTAGCAGCTGGTTATTTAAATAGCCCCCTATTAAAAAGGTGTGAGATATTGATGGGATTGTGTGAATGATTTTTGAATTCAGATTTTACAGAGGGGGAAAAATGATTAAATCGTGAAAATGATCGGATTAGATCCATTGATAAAATCAACATGAATGAATTTGTTGGTAAATAAACGGAGATAAGTCACTTGGTAGAATCGTCTTGGCGTCACGAGCATATATAAACTGTTACGCTATACGAGTGGGTTGCTCGCGTTAATGACTGCTAATCATCGATTATTGCTCATCGAAACTGTGCCAATCATTTGTTACGTTGCGTTACAGTCATTTCAGGATTTTCCATAATCTGAAATCTTTCAATTTTAATCACAGTTTTTTTTTTTTTTAATAAAAACAAAGACAAAAAAGAATCAGTTTAATTAGAACAATTGTGTTTTGTTCAAATAATTGTTCCCATCAAATATGTTAAGATGAAAACAAAATGAGCGATTTAACTGTAGCCAACTTCAGACTCTTAAGTACCTGATTGTGTGACATCAAATGGCGACTAGTCGCAACTTGAAACAAAAAAATTCAATTACTCGACAAGTGTAATTGATTCTATGAAAATCGATTGATTCAATTACCGAAAGTACATAATTAGCATCAGCCTTTGAAATGCATAATTGTGAAATGTGTAAAAGGTGAAGAAAAACAAAGTTGACAAAAAAGCTCTTTCTCATGACGTCTTGATGAATACTCAAGCTTCGAGTAAAACAAAAACTGTCGTGAAATTTGTTCAACTCATTTTCAAAATACCTATTGGGATGAATTTCGTAACCTAGTTTAAGCGACCGAACGCGTGGGAAGTCATCGACAGTTTTATGATGCGCGACTCTATGAGCTTTGGCCACGTGAATTACGCAATTTTATTTCACCAATTTTGCTTGCAGTCGTTTAACAAAAATGTATTTTAAAAACATCAAGATTTTTTGGAAGATTCTCTTTTATTCATTTGGAAATATCATTTCCATTTTTCATTGTCTGTATTATTATTTTGTACGATTGATTAATATTTATAAAACGATGAAAAAAAAGAGAAGAGAAACTTGGAAATAGTTTTGTAAGCAGTGAGATTTATAATGAAGAGGAACTTATTTGGGTAAATGACCGGCAACAAATCGAATCGGTCGTGATCGTACACTCGGACACATTACACTTGATTATGTAAAATTATGTCAAATTACACAACATCGATATCATCGTTGTCTACGATTTATTTAAAATTTCATAATCGCGCAACGAACAAATACAATTTCGTTCAATTTGAACAACAAAATTTTCTAACATTTTCTTTTTTCCATCTAGCAATCTTTTTAATGAATTGTAACAACGTCAATGATATCAGAGTAATTAATTTTGTAATTAATGCACTAATTTATTGATGGCGCAGTCACGCCATCAATCGGGCGCGTTAATTTGATTATTAGATTGGTGAATTAATTTTTCCACTGGAGATGAACATTCATAATAGCCCTGTGTTTAAAAATATCGAATAAATTAGTTCAACAACCAATCATTATTCTTATTTAAATATTCAGGATTTAACATAACTTTTAAAAACAATCGGAATTTATTCAATTGAACAAATCATTGTTTAATTAAATTATTTGATCGTACCAGAACCGTAGCTCTGTTTCAAGAATTAGGATGCATTAATAAAAAAAGTAACAAAAAAAAAAGGGAGCAGTTGTGACTCCTCGACCTTGGTACAATAGATCCCTTGCGGTCTCAGCACATCTATTTATGACTCTCGACAAAATTCCAGTCGTAACTCTGTCGTGCCGGAAAAATGTGCTCAAATTTTAATCAACAGCAAAATGACGACACAAAGTTATGTGACATTGAAAAAAATATAACCTCAAAGTTAGGTTATGTTTGCAACTGGCTCCAATTATAGTATTTTTTTTAAATGAAATGAAATTGCATGAGACTCATCTATGCAAAAAAATGTGGTGATTATTGATTGAGCGAAGGGGCTGGTTGACAATATTTTTTTATAAGAGCACCTGTTCGTTTTAAAATGGAATTTTGAATTATCCATAGCCGGGACTCCCCCGATGTTGTGTAACTCGGTCGAGTGGCCAGTCTGACACTGACACTGAAGAGCAGTTTCCGGTTTCATTAATCAACCACGTCAGCGCCAAATAAACCGAAATGATCATCCACCATTTTTTATGCCTTGAGTCATATGGAATCATCGCGACAGACCCCATGTGAAACGTATTTTAACTCTATCCGGCTGCGCGTTGCATGGTCTTGATTTAAAAAAAAAATCTTGTACTAAATCGGATACACCGAATATGTAAATTAATCAATTTGATATAATCAATAAATATTCTCAAATTAATCTCAAGGTTAAATATGACTATTTCTGTTTGTATTTGAATAATTGAACAAAGTTATTATGTAAGGTTATGTAAACAATTAGTAATGAATCAGGTACCAAATGATTTAAGGTGGTGTGAAACCGGGAGTTACCGACATTACAGATTTCTTTAATTAAAATTAATAATATGATTGTAAATTAATTTAACGAGAAGAGCGCCAT